>MU226372.1:417123-435003 GCA_018584345.1 Thuja plicata | reverse complement strand
TTGAGGTGATAGGGTAATTTGTAAGGCAACTTATCTTAATTGCATGTGAGCTGTAAGGCAGTTTACTATATTTTGTTTCTATGAGATCTTAGCTTATTTTGACTCTATAGCCCAAAGGATAGGCACTAGTTCAGAAATTAGTCTGATAATCTATCTTTGTCTAAGTTATTTCAATATATCAAAACCAAATCAATCATAATACTTTGTTACTAAAAATAGATAAATTGAACTCATATGGACCTCTGTCAGCAGGACACTGTCCATTTTAGTGATTCCTTAGAGAGTGAATCAACTAGGTTATCCCTCCTATAAAGAAAAGGAAGAAGGATGAAAATCCTTGTATCACTGATTCTTGTTATGCTTACAACTATGGTTTGCATGGTTATATCTTGCATTTGGTTATGCTTGGTTATTTGCAAGGTGATTCACAAGTTGGTTTAACAAAAGATACATAGAAAATCAGTGTCCACATCAACAAATACTGTGTAAACAACAATCTTAAGAGGTAAAACCTGCCTGAGTATATGTGGAGCTCAAAAACAAAGAAGGACCTTATTCAGTCCTTAGCAATTAGGCTCTTCTTGTCTCTGAATCAATATTAGAAGGTATGGTGTTCAAGTAGTTATTTCAAGCACTGTGATTCATACAAGAAAAATCCCTAACAGGCAGATTTCCAGACAGAGAGCATTCCAAAAGGATTTTTCTGCCTGAAGGAGAAGCAGAAAAGTAATTTTCTGCCGCTTCAAGAAAGTTACCATTACAGTTACTAAAGAAAAAAAATGTTTCCCAACGACATGTAAGGCAAAGTAATTAATTCAAATAAGGCTATTTTACTTTGTAACGGACTTGTGCATTAATGTAAAGGTCTTTTCATTCATGTGGCATGGGAAGTCGGCCGTTAAACGGTAAGAATTCAAAAAGTATAAAATCAGTTGAAGATTTTGAACTGGAACCACCATTGTTCACCAAATTGTCTGGATTCAAAGTAGCTAAGTCCAGTTGCTCCTTGTCTCTATTTTCAGAAGAGAAATTCAAATCTTCAAAGTGAATCACAAATACATGGCTTCTAGATTTGTAGGATTCGATGGAATGAACGACGTTACCTCTGAATGGCACAAAATCTCAGATACCTCACTGAAGTTCTTTCACATGCAGAAATTTTAGAATAGATTGAGAGGAGAGTAGATACATCCTATCACTGAGAAGCTTAAAGAGAGTGGGTTAGTCAAAGCCGCTATTTTTGCTATAGCCGTTCAAGCTCTTGAGTTGGTCTGGGAATGTATAGCCCGATACAACCCAGAAACCAAGAAAATTCTCCTACCGGACAACATGGTGCTCCTCTCCATTGATAGAGAATCTGTCCACAATTCTCTCCACATCCCAGAGTAGGAGAAATACTCTAAGATGACATACAGCTGGGAAATTTCTGAATATTCAGCAAAGAGGCTAGTCTAGAAAAGAGAAATTATGTAGTGATGGTTCAAAGAACCCAAGAGCGCCAAGGGCAAGCTGCCCAAAACATTATTTGGTGCAAATCTAAAACCCAAGATCCTAGACATCCTGGTATTACTTCACAGGATTAGAGGTGAGGGTGAAGCTTTTAATTTTATTGAACAACATTTCTTCCTGGTGCGAATAATCTATTCTCAGCATCATTTTATTGACTGGGCCTTGATGGTGAGTGAGAATCTCTTAGATGCCCTAAATAGGGCCAAATTCCAGAATGAGTTTTACATGTCTTCTATCCTTATATATATTCTAGCTATGATTCAAATCTAGCCTGGACTTCCTAGATTAGAGGAATTCCCAGATGATGTGAAAATCTATGAGTTTTTTCCTTCTCTACAACTACAAAATAGTTATGCCGATTATCTCACGATTAATGATGCCTTTACAATGAGACTGTGCAGGGAGCTACAAGGTTGTCCAGAGAGGAGATTTTCTCCTAAAGCCATGGATTTTATAAGCCAATTTGGGTGCTATTTTATTCCGTTTGGAGATTTCTCATATCTTTGTCTTGTAGGTTTTGACGACTTTCCTTTGAAGCTGCCTAGATACCCTACATACATGATCGTGCTGATCGAAGTAATGAGGCAAGTGCTCTAGGTAAACCTGATCTGTTCAAAGGCAAAGAAGAAAGGCTACGAGTTCCCAATGGCCATCAGAGCTTATAGCTGTGCGTCCCGATCAGAGGCGAAGAATGTCCTTAAAACATTCTTAAAGAAGTTCTCTATGGAAACATATGACGTCCTAAGGCCATAGTATGACCCGGTTGATTATGCTAGAGACATATTAGAGATGAGCTAGGCCATTCACCATGTACCTGATATTGAAGACTATTGGGCCAACTAAAAAGATGATCTGGAGAGCAGGGAAAGATTCTATGCCCGGCTAACTATTGAACAGATCAAAGAGTTCAATGTTAACATTGCAGTGGAAGGGCTAGAAGATGATGGTAACCATCTGTACGATGACACCTACTTGGAGAAAATAAAGTCCACCCCTATCAGCTTAGAGCCTATGCTGGACTAGATAGTAAGTGATTTATAGACTCTGATGGAGGGTATTTACAAAAGAACCGCTCAATGGGTTGAGTGGACTGTAGGCTGCAAGAAGAGGTTAGAAAGGAAGCCTCCCACTCAGCAAACTCCAGCGAAGGCAACTACTAGTGTGGCAACCACTTCCTCAGCAACAATCCCTACCATTGCAAAGGGATCAATTCAACCTTCAGGAGGAGGCAATGAGCCTCCTGAGAAACCTTCTCTCTTAGAAAAGACCTACGGGGAAGGTCCTCTTCTAGATGTCGGAGTTACAAAAGAAGCTGACCTGACAAATCAAATTAAGTCTGCAGTTGAGCTCTCTAAAGCTATAGAGTCTGAACAACCAATTAGTGTCATTGTTATAGATACTTTGGTTGGGAATTTGACTCAAGAAACTCCAAAGAGGGCGTCCCTTGTTATAGTCAAAGTTGGAGAGGATAGCCCTAGTACCTCTACAGAATCTGATAAGAGAGGTGGGGAGCAATAGGAGGTTGCTCAGGTTGTGAAATATATTTCCTCCTCACCTACTTTAGTGAATCCATTTGCCTCTCATCCAAATCTACTCCTCCACTCATTAGGAAGTTGTTCATTGAAGAATTGGTCTCTGCCAACAAGGTCACAAGCACAGAGTCATGGATAGCAAACACTCTAGAATGCAAAAGGAAGAGGGTGGAGGAGGCAATTCCCAGTAAGGACACTCTATCATGGGATTTTCAGCCCAAGGCTACTACAAGCAAGCAGAAGAGTGTAAAGACAATGTCTACCTTGGGGCATGATCCAGAGATAGGACACTTCACTATGGAAGTAGCCAAGCCCACCAAAGAAGGCAGACTCAAAGATCTAGTGGCTTCTGACTTTCAGTTGCAGTCATTTGATATGGGTGTGGCTCAACATGATACCAAAGTGGATTGGTGGAAGTTCATCAATGTGATAATAGAGGAAGAGCTAGAAGACCTCAAGGCTTCCAAAGTTTAGCTTAAGGTAGAAGTGGCTCAGTTGACTGACTTCATCAGATAGCTCCTAACTCCTATTGCGAGTGCTCCCGGTACCCAAACTTTCTTCGATCCTAGTGCTGCCGAGAACCAAGCCATTCTGGCTAAGTTGCAAGAGGATTGACATTATGGGCAGATTGGTAAGAGGTGGATCGAGAGACTCAAGTTAGAAGGTCTAGTGATCATTGAGCAATTAGGTAATTCTGTCCTAAGGTTAGAAATAGAGAAGAGAAACATTGAGAAGAATATACAGACCCTCACTGCAGAGAGAGTGAGATGCCAAGAATGCATAGTCATGTTGCATGTGGCAGTGGAAATGAAGACTAAGGAGGCCCTAAAAGCTAAGATCCTATAGAAGGGTGACAAGGCCTTGATCGAATGGCTCCAAAGTTTGGAATTAAAAATTGAGATGAGCATTCAGGCTAAGGCAGGACTACAACAAACAAATGTTAAAGTGCAAGAGGAGCAGAGTAAAAATTATAAACTCCTCCTGGGACTTCATGTAGAATCACAAACCAGCGGAGAGGGTAAAGAAATATTTGGGGTGGCTAACATGCAGAAGTCATTCACAGAGTATTTGCACAAGTTAGCGGAGCAGTCTTTGACTCATCTAGACAAGGTGCCAGAACTCCAACAATTGAGTGGGTGCATCTTTAAGGCTATGGAAGAACTGAAAGACCAGACAGAAGAAATCAAGACTCTAGCCAAAGAACATTCTATATGGCTCATTTGTTACACAAATTTCCATGTCAACAGACATGAAGAGCTCATCCAAGTCATCACTGTTGTGATCACCTATAGGGCCAAATTAGATAAGGGGAAGGAAACTGAATCATAAATTTATTCTCCCCTTGTGCTATTTTTGGCGAAATTTTTGTAACAGATAAACCTTTGGTTATCATTTCTAGTTGAGAATTTGAACCGTTTCGGTTACTCCTTTTTGTAACGGTCCAATCTAGAGCTCTATATGTATTAATCCAAAAATCAATACAAAGGTCGGCTAAATTTTAGTGTGAGGAATATCATTGTTGCTGAGTCAATTGTGTATGTCTAAATGCAATTTCTTTAACTGCTCCATTGCATTTCATTTATCTTTCTGTTGAATTTGGATTTCTCTTTGAGTTAGATTTGTAATCTGCATTTGAACCAAAATTTTGTATTAAGATTTGATACGGTTAATTAAAGAGAAAATCAGTTGCTACTCTAAGTTTTGGGAACGTTCATACGATATAGATTGACTCATATCATTGTATTGTTAGCTTTCAGTTTCACATCTGCATTTTAGCAATCATCCATGCATCACTAGCTCTAGGAGTTAATCTGAATGATAAAGTCTTAGAATTGGCTAGGTTTAGATTTGTTTTCTTTGCTTTTCCCGAGCTATTTTCTGTCTAGATCTTGCTTGGTTTACCTCTCCTACTCTCGGGTTAAGATCATACCCATGTCAAGTTAGGAAAGACTAAAATTCATTGAATATCTTTTGATAAGGGAGCTGTACCTTTCAATTCAGAGGAAATCTATCAACTTGATGATAGATTATCCAACTATTGGTATCTGATCGTTCTTTTAGATTTGGGAATTTGAGAGTTAGATTCAAAAAGAACATTCTTTTTACCAATAGGTATAAAGCCATGGAATTGTCATCTGGGAAGTAGAGTAAGTCATTTGACCCGGATAGATCCCAATCAATAAGTTAAAGATGCATTAAGGAAAAAGAATCATTGAAAGGATTTTCATTTGAAGGAGTTAAGGACATGACTTCATTAGATGGTTCATACATCGTATCATCAAGGTTTATGACATGTGCCTCTTCTAGATGTTCCATGGAAGAAGGATCGAAATCCTCTCCATCAGAGTCCTCTAAGATTTCTATGACAAAAAAAGCATGTGGATTAGACACTAGGGTAGAATCTCCCACCCACAAAGGTACCCAAGGTTCACCTACCCATTGAGTGAAAAGAGGTGCTTATTCTATGTTGACTTGTTGAGGTTCACTTGATGTTTGAGTTGAATTCGAACCTTGAGCCATATGTTGTTCATTTTCAACTTTAGGAGGAATTGCATAAGTGTGAATGGTATCAATCTCTATGTCATGACAAGATTCTTTGGACAAGGAATCCCACTCATAGTCTCTAGAATCATCTTCACTTTCAGAACCTACCATATGAATATGTTCACGGAAATCATGCATGGGACTTGAACTTTCCCCTTTATGTTGAAAACCTATGCCAGCTTTGTCTTCTTTGGCTCTCCAAATGGGTTCAATAGGTTCTAGTAAACCTCTATGTCAAACTCCTAAGGGTCCTCTTACTTTATAGCCCATTTTTTTCATGATATCAAATCCTTTACCATATTGATCAGTTTGGATATTGATATGTTGCTCTCTTTTATTGGGATTAGCTAAATTGTCATCATCTCTATAGAGCCATTGTAATACCTCATCATCTTCTTTGTCTAATTCTTGTTTGTCACATTCCCTCACAAAATGGGCATTGTACTTATGAGGTGGATGATCTTAAGATGGTTTCCCATGTGTCCTTGGAGATGTAGGTAAATCAAAGAGGGAAACAGAATATTCCCCTACTCCTTTTGAGTTAATTTTACATTGTTTTTCAAATTGATGCATTAGGCCACTTATATTTTCATAGTGATCTGTCTTAGTTTGTTCTCTTTCTTCCTTAGTGGGTTTAGAAGATTCCAATCTCAATGTTGAAGTCTAAACTGGAGTATCCTTGGAATTTGAACCCTCATAACTCATCTTTTCTTTTCCCTTAGTTGATATAGTTGAGTTAGTTTGAATAGGGTTAGAAGTAGATGTGACTTTTGATGTTGATTTTGGTTTTTTCTTCTTTGGCCTCTTCCATGGTAATATCAGGGATAACTCTTTCCCTATTATGAGGAATATACAATTCATGACTTGGCTTTAAAGCATTGCAATATTGGAATGGGTTTGAATCTCCTCCAATTGTGATCTCCTCCCCTAGGTATGGGAATTTTAGGCATTGATGATATGTAGAAGGTACCGCTTGCATCTCATGTATCCAAGGCCTTCCTAATAAAATTTTTTAGGTCAATTTCATGTCAAGAACCTAAAATATAGTGTCCTTTTTGATAGGTCCCACTTGAATTGGTAGAAATATCATACCCTTTGAAGACCTTTCCTCTTCATCATAAGCCTTGATAGTTATTTTCTTCTTTGGATTAATGGAAGACTCAGATAAACCTAATGACTTGACAAGGTTAAGAGTACAAATATTTAGACCAAATCCACCATCTATGAGAACTCTCTTGACCCTATATCTTTGGATTAATACCTCTATATGCAAGGGTAAGTTTTGAGGGTGTGTGATAGACATGTCATCTTGTTCTGAAAAACAAAGACAATGAGGAGCAATGAGGTGTCCTACCATGTTCTAAAATTTATCTTCCTCCAAATTTATAGGCACCATAGTCTCCCATAAGGCCTTTTCCAAAATATCTTTGTGATTAGGAGATAGTTTTAGCAATTCCAAAATTGATATTTGGGCCGGAGTCTTTTGCAATTGATCCACCAAACTATAAGGCTTTGTGGTGGGTGGTGTGTGTTTAGCCACAATAGTTGGTGCCTTGGGACCAATAGTAATAGGAGTAACTACTGGTAAGGTAACCTTTGAGGCTTGTCCCATTGTGATGGCATTAGCAGATCTGTGGGTAGGTTGATCTTTAATCACAACAACATTGATGGTATTGTCATAAGTATGTGCAAAGTTGGCATTATGACCACTTACATTATTTGCATTGTTTCCTCCATTGTTGGAATTAGAAGATTCTCCCTTTTCATGCTTATAAAAAGGAGTCTTAAAGGCTGTGTGATCTTCATTATTTTGATGTCCTTGCACCTTTATCACACCATTGTCTATGAGATCTTGTACCGCATGTTTGAGATGTAAGCAATCATTGGTCTTATGTCCCCTATTTTGATGATAATCAGAATGGCTGTTCTCATTCCACCAATTTGGCTTGACATGTGGTTCATAGGGTTGATCCTTTGGTAGATCGATAAAATTATTTGCAATAAGTGTCCTTAATGCAGTTTCCAATGGTTCACCCAAATTAGTGAATGTCCTCCTGGGTGTAGGTGCAAAGAACGGTTTAGGCTTGGAAGCCCCTTGATTTTTCCCAAAGTTGTTGTTAGTGTTGTTGTTGAAGGGCACTTTGGGTGTTTGATTCATGTTATTGGCTTGAGCTAAGTTTTGAGTAAGGTTGAAAGGGATTGCTTTTAAGGTATTAGCCTCCACCACTCCATCATTAACCACTCCTTTATTGTTGTTATTATTCCTTGTCCAATATCGACTGGTGTTGTTGTTGTTGTTGTTATTGTTATTTTGATTTTGATTGGTGTTGGAGATATTGTTGTTGTTTTTATTATCTTTGTAGAGTTTAATTTCTCCACTTTTCACCAATACTTCTTCTGTCATTACCCCATTTTCAATCAAGTCTTGGAATGACCTAGGACATTGTAGCCTTAATCGATAGTTCATTTCTTGATTCAGGCTGTTCACAAAGATGCCCATCTTTTCCTTTTCAGGTACACTTTGAGGGTATCTAGCAAATACTACCCTCCATCATTGTAGGAAAAGTAGGAACCCTTCTCCATCTCTTTGTTTGGTATTGCATAGATTGAGCATTGTAACCTCGTGTTTGATGTTATAAGAATAGTGGGCTACAAATTTAAAGGCCAATTCCTCAAAGGTCCTAATATTGGAGGGTAATTTTGAGAACCACTCCATTTCCATACCTCCCAAACTTCTAGGGAATAACCTCATGAGGTAAGTTGTGTCATGCATGAACTCTAGACTTAGGGCACAAAATTCCCTTAAGTGATCCTGGGGATCAGATGTTCTTTCATATTTATCATATTTCAGATAAATAGCATTCGTTGGGAATGGTATCATGACTAAGGAATTATCAAAAGGAAAAGGGCACAAGGCTTCAATAGAAAAGGGTTTAGGAGCCCCACCTTGTTTCAATGTGTCTAATTGCAGTTGAAAAAGCTAGAATTGTTTGTTCATGATATCAATGGGGTTAGCCTCAGCTTCTTCTTTCTTGAGTCTGGCAAAATCATAATCATGTGGAAGTTTGAGACCTGTTTGTGCTAGGTCTAGGAAATATTTCTCTTTATCCTTTTGCAATACTTTGTCCACAAGTTTCATAAAGAAAGTGCTTTGCATAGCTTCAGTAACCTTTTCATTGGTTAGCTCTTCCATATTTGGGTCCATATTGCCCCCATTATTGGTGTTATTCATCCCTTGATTGTTAGGGTCAAGGTTTATCCCTCCATTGACATTGGTGTTGTTCATCCCTTGACTGTTAGGGTCTATGTTTATCCCTCTGATGACATTAGTGTTGGATCCTTTGTTGTTAGGATCAACATTTCCTTGATTGGTTAAATCCTTATTTGCATGATTAATCTGATCAGGATCTATATGACTGAATGGAAAATACATCCTCAGTTCTGTTTCTTGAGTAGCTTTGTGTGTAGGTTTCATGGAAAAAGGATCACTTGGGAAAGGACACTCTTGTCTCTAATAAGACCCATCTGGTTGGAGGGTAGTTTTAATGTAATGGGATCGAGTGAAAACTGGCATTAACATATGTCAAAATAAGGATCTTTGGTTTCCAAACTTGTTCAATGATCAATCCATACATGAATTTGTGAAATGCCAAAAAATGGAAGATTCTGATCAAGATAGGTATCCTTAATGATTAAACGTCCAAAAGGGTATCCGAAAATCCAATTTTCTTATTCTCAATCCTTTGGCAAGTACCCACTATTTTCCCTTTTAAGATTCTGGGTGGTTCTTACCTGTGTGTAGGCGGCCTTTTACTACTGATAGGCAGTGACTGGAAAATCTCTACATGACACTCTGCAGTTGGCAGGCGGCGTTTCTCGGTTAAGTGGTTTTTAAAATGTTGTTATGTGGCTCTTTCCAGTGAACACACGGTTGTTTGATATTTGTACGTGGCATTTTAAGTTTTTCAAGTGGTCCAGCTTTGTTTGTAAGTGGCTCTTCAAGGATTGTACATGGTGTTCTGCTGATCAGAATGGATTTTGTCAATTTTAAAGTTGTTTTTGGATTTAAAATTTTAATGTCTTTGATCAGATTGATCAAACAGTATTCTTGCATGAAAACAAAATACAAATCTAGCACACATAAGATTTGCATCATGTCCCTAAAACCACACTAAAAGTGTATGTTATCGGATGTTTTACACTAGTTTTCACAAGAATATCTTCCAAGCAGTCTACCCTAGCCTCAACAAATTTAGTTTTTAAACATGGCTCTAAAAAAGGTAGGTCTACTAATTTATCAGGTTTCAATCTATTCTGGTCTAAACCTTGTCAAGATCCTTTACCCCTTTGAGGGCTTCCCACACACACAAAAGTATGATTTTGCGCAGTCTCAAAGGACTACTAGAGAAAGTGAGGATGGTTTGTACAAGTTTTAGTCACTTCCCGATTAAGGAAAAGTGCATTTGTTTATAGTGGGTCAGATGATATTGTGGTGAAAGCAAGTATCTCCCACTTTGGGTCATTCCCTCTCACCGTCCTTGTAGGGAAATTCTCGGGAGGTAGGCCCTTTAAAGCTCTAATTAGCTAACATGTTCATAAAAGCAGGAATTGAACTTGGTCCAACAAGTTTGAGAATTTGATTCACTCAAAGAGTGAAGAGCATATCTCTATTGTCTTTCTTTCGTTCCAAACACTTTTAACAAATTTGTTTATTTTCAACCTCTTAACAAGGAGGTTCTTAGAATGGAAATGTGTGGTTCAATTTTTAACCTACTTATGCTAGATTTAAAGAAAAGCCACAATCTAATCAAATGCAAGCTTGATGAGTGAAATACCTGATTTCAAAGCTAGCAAAGGCTAGGCGCATTTTTGAGTTTTTAGCATTGTTTCTACTCACCTAGTGGCGATCGTTCCCACTCCATCTCCTCCAACAAAGTTAGTTGACACAAAGCATAGCAAAGTGAAGAAAAACCTTAAAGACACCAGAATATCTTAAAATCTCTTTTTTTTAAACAAAATATTTATGGATAAAAGCTTTTAAAGAAAGTAAATATGAAAATTAGTCAAAGAGTAGGAAATTTTGCCTTGTAAGCAAAGAACACCTTAATGTAATGTTCATATACATGTTATTCTTCAAACAAGCTTTCTAACAGATTTGCATTATGAATTTCTTTGTCATTTTTGGTTTTAGCTCTTACCTCTTTGCTATGCCTTGATATTCTCTTCTCTAGTTTCTGTACCTTGGGGTGATTTTTCATTTGCAGAACCAGAAAACACAGAGAATTAGGAAAATGATAGAATCAACAAAAAACTGATTTAAAGAAAAAGTTTCTACGCGGCATTTGACAGCTAAAGAGCGGCTATCAATTGTTACTAAGCAATACTTTAAACTGTAAGTGCATCTTTTTATTTTTACTACGCGGATTTTAAAGTTTAACAGGTGGTAAAAGAAAAATAGAAGGTGGCGCAGAAAGAATAAGAAGCGGTCAAAAATTGCTGATAAGCGGTTGTTAACAGTTAACAGGCGGCACACTGTATCTGACGAGCGGTATGATTTTTCTAGAAAGCGGTCCAGTATATCTCTCACGTGGCAGAAAACAGAAAGACAAAGATGAATCAAGCCTGCTAGGCAGTGTTTTAGTTTTTGTAGGTGGCTCTTTGCATCGTATACGTGGCTCTTCTCCTATTTTATACAATAAAAATACCAAAAACCATGAAACAGACCATATAAAAATGATAAAAACATCAGAACAGAGGCTTAAAGCCCCACGGTGGGCGCCATTATGTGTACATGAAAATGCACCTTCATGAGATTAAGAATGAAAGTAACTATTCTATGGAAAGATAAACAAATTAATCTAAAGAATTAAAAATAACAAAATATATCATCTCATGGTTCTCTATCCAAGCTTTGTTGAGAGAAGCTCTCAGGCTTAAACTCTCTCAAGGACAATCCTAGAACAAGATATGTATGAAAATCTAAATGCTTAAAACTAGTTGTAATGCTTAAAATGCTTAAGAAAGCTCCAAGATCATAAGAAAGATTAGCAAATGTTCTAAAACATGATATGATAAATGATAATAATGCTGAATCTCTCTCTCAAATCTCTCAAAAAAATGCTCCTCAATATGCTCTTAATATGTCGATTATAAGGATGCCTTTTGCTCTTTTATTCTTTGATCTCAAACACAAAGGAAATGGCCTGTATTTATAGCATTTCCCAAGGGTAGGGGGTAGAGTGAATTAATCATGATCAAAGCTTGGTAAAATAAAAAATCTTTGAGTTGTTTGCAAATAAGGAAAGTTTGTTGGTTGTCTCTCAAAGATATTAAGGAATTTAAATAACTCCATCTTTTAATTAAATTAGCCATGGAAGGGTAAATGGGTTGGTTTTGATTCTTTTTGACTTGATTTATACAATTGAAAATCAATTGCATAATTTGATTAATCCCTTTAGGCTTGATTTTAATTAATTGATTTCATGATTATTTAATCTTTTAGTTTGATTTGAATTTGTTTCTTTGATTTGCATTGATATAATATCCATTTGATTTGCATTGAGATAATATTTTGAGGCATTTGGCTGAGATTTATAATTTGAAATGTTTAAGATACACCTGGTAAATTTTAGGTGTCTACAGGTACAGAGGCAAAACCTCAGATTATTCACTTGGCACAATCACTGTCAGAGGCAGAAAGAGAGGAATTCACTACATTCTTTAGAAACAAAAAGATTAACTTTGCATGGAAATATTCAGACATGCCTGGATTAGACCCTAATCTGATCATGCATCATTTATCCATTTCACCAGGTGTTAAGCCCATGAAGTAGAAGCTTCACAAAATGCATCCACATGTAGCTCTACTTGTCAAAGCTGAATTAGAGAAGCTCCTTAAGGCTATGTTTATCAAAGTAATTGATTATGCAAAATGGATCTCTAATATTGTTCCAGTATCAAAACATGATAAATCCATATGAGTGTGCACAGACTTCAGAGACTTGAATTTGACATGTCCTAAAGATGATTTCCCATTGCCTAATATTGATATGATCGTAGATATGACAGCTGGGTATGAAATGTACTCATTAATGGATGGTTTCTCTGGCTATAATCAGATCAAAATTGTGCCAGAGGACCAGGAGAAAACAACTTTCACATGTGCTTGGGGCACCTTCTGTTGGAATGTCATACCCTTTGGACTTAAAAATGCAGGTGCTACATATCAATGAGCTGTTACCACTATATTTCATGACATGATGCATAAAACAATGGAAGATTATGTGGATGAAACTTTGGCTAAGAGCATGCACCGAAACAAACATCTTGCTGATCTAGGTCCTATACTAGATTGTATGGAACAATTCAGTCTGAGACTTAATCCTAAGAAGTGTGCATTTGGCGTAACATCTGGAAAATTACTTGGCTATATCATCTTTTCTAAAGGCATTGAAGTGGATCCTGCAAAAGTACAAGCTATTCTGGAAATGATGCCACTTAAAAATATTAGATAAATGAGAGGACTTCAAGGCCAACTACAGTCTATCCGGCGTTTTATCTCTCAACTGGAGGACAAGTCCCAACCATTTACCAAAACTTTGTACAAGGGTGTGACTTATCAGTGGAATAAACAATGTGATGAAGGGTTCACACAAATCAAGTAGTATCTTGTGAACCCGCCAATCTTAATGCCTCCCATCCATGGGAAGCCCCTTATACTTTACATATCTGCTACGGATACATCATTGGGTGTTCTTTTGGCTCAAGAAGATCAACATAACAAAGAAAGGGCTATATATTACATTAGCAGAACTCTAGTCTCATATGAAATGAAATACTCTTCTATAGAGAAGGCATGCCTTGCAGTGGTGTTTTCTTCACAAAAATTGCTGCACTATATGCTGGCTCATACTACACGTCTGATTGCTAAAATTGATCCTCTGAAATACTTGCTTAGTAAGGCTACCCTCATAGGTAGACTAGCTAAATGGGTCATGCTCCTCAACAAATTTGATATTCAATATGTAGAAGGGAAAGCCATTAAGGGCCAAGCAATAGAAAATCAGTTGGCAGAAGCACCTCTAGTTGATCATCAACCATTGCACATTGAATTTCTAGATGAGTCCATATTATTTCTTACACATCACTCATGGACTATGTTTTTTGATGGTTCATTTACCCAACAGGGGTCGAGTGCTAGGATATTGTTCATTACACCTCAAAGGTACTCTTTACCAAAAGCATACAAGATGTTTCCTTGTACAAACAACATTGCTGAGTACGAAGCCCTCATCAACGGTATGAAGATCTCCCTTGAGTGGCGCATGGATGAACTAAATGTTCTTGGAGATTCCCAGTTGGTCATCAATCAGGTCAATGATATCTATCAGACAAGGGACGTCATGTTGGTACCTTACAAATGGTTGGTTGATGATCTTAAACAGTATTTTACTCATATCACATTTCAACACATTTTGAGGGTAGATAATAAAGCGGCAGATGCCATGGCTACTCTTGCCTCTATGCTGCAAATGCCTGAAAATGATTTTAGACATGAATTCCTAGTGGAGACGTTACGCTACCCAGCCTATGACTCCCTTGACTCCCGAATGATCTATTCTTTCATAGGACATGACTCATCCCGCTACCATCACATCTTCTCCTACCTACATGACCAGATTTTTCTAGACACTTACTCCTAGAATGAGAAACGTCACCTAATCCGCAGTTCTTCACGGTTCATCATCATTGCTAATGACTTGTATAGACATGGTCTAGACGGTACCCTCCTTAGGTGTTTAGAACCCGATGAATCCAAACAAGCGTTAGTAGAGGTGCATGAAGGCATCTATGGGCCACACTCTAACGGCCTGATATTGGCCCGCAAACTTATTAGAGCTGGTTACTATTGGCCAGATATGGAAAAGGAAGCAACATAGTTTTCTAATTCCTACAAACAATGTCAATTACATGGAAACCTAATTCATGCTCTAGCCAAGGAGCTAATTCCATTCATTACTTTCTAGCCATTTCAACAATGGGCCTTTGATTTGGTGGGTCAGATCTACCCCTCATCCTCCAATGGACATAAGTTTATCATTACAGCTACGGATTATTTTACTAAGTGGGTGGAGGCAGTCCCTCTCACCGTTGCCAATGGTAAAATAGTAGCAATGTTTATTCTCAATTACATCAACTACAGGCATGGTGTACCCTCAGCGATTATCACTGATAATGGGGGACAATTTAAAAACAAGGATTTGACAAAGCTATGCTCTAAGTTCAAAATTACTCAACATTGGTCTTCCATCTATTATCCTCAGGGTAATGGACAGGTGGAAGCTTCCAACAAAACAGTCCTTAAGATCCTGCATCACATAGTACATAAATCCGGATGAGATTGGCATCTCTATATTAATCCAGCTGTTTGGGCATACAGGAAAAGTATAAGAACACCAATCGGGGCTACTCCCTATGCGTTGGTCTATGGAGCAGATGTTGTGCTACCTATTGACGTCGAGATTCCTTCTCTACAAGTCTCTCTAAAAGGCCTCATTACTGATGAAGATACTAGAATATCTCATCTACAAGAGCTAGAATTACTTGATGAATGTCGCCAAGTGGCATTCGATAACCTAAGAGCATACCAAAAGAGGATGTCGAAAGCTAAAACAAAAATGTTAGACCAAGATATTTCCAAGTGGGTGACCTCGTTCTAAGGGAGAACCCTAAGAATCAACAACATCGGGTCTAGAAAGGCAAGTTTGAACCTAATTGGCTTGGTCCATATATTGTTACTGTAGTGTTTGGGTCTGGTACCTATCAAATCTCTACTACTAAAGGAAAAAAACTCAAAGAGCCCATAAAAAATCTTCATCTGAAGCGATTCTACAGCTGAGACATCTTCAGTGTGCTCTTGTATATACTAAAGTCCTGAAAAAATTCTAAAAATCTGAAAAAGTCCTGAAAAAATGATCATCTTAGTGAAAACCTAGTGATAGGCACTTTGATGTATCTCCAAAAAAATCATGTATTCCAAAAATACAAAAAAATTAAAAAATTGAAAAATACAAAAAAAAGAGAAAAAAGAAAAAAAGTGCCATTGATGAAAACCTGGCAAACAGGCATCATGGTAGCAAATTTTTTTTTTTCTGCCAACAAGGTGAAAACTTGGTAAACAAGCATCTCTTGTTCCACAATTCTATATCTATCGCATCACCACTTGGCTTTATGCATTTGCTTTCCTGCATTTCCTGCTTTCCTGCTTTCCTGCTTACATTTGCTTTCACTTCCCGTCAAGACACCAACTCACATGGATTGAAACTGGTCATACTCTCAGGGCAACCCGCCTGATCTAGGGGGGCACTGTCCTTTTATCTTTTAAGGATCTTCTTCACATTAGTCACTAGTGGTTCTTACTGCTTCTGCCTACTAATGTATAGCTTATACCATGATCATTTCATTTGAGCATCTCTCTTGTGTCAGTCACCAGTGGTTCTCACTGCGTCTGCCTACTATTGCTATTCTATCAAGATTGCTCACATTTGTTATAGTTGGAGTTATACTCAAATGCTCTATCTATCGATACTCAGTCTTGATGATTCTATGCTTTAGTTTGTACATATCTTTTGGTCACTTTTGTGACACTCTGGTTCCTTTACAGACCTTCCTTCCTAACTTGTCATTGATTCAACGCCATACGCTTGGGGGCAATCAAATCTCATTTGTCCTTGCAACATACATCAAGTCAGTCATCATTACTTGGGGGTATTGGCCCCCCATTTGATCACATCTTTGGTTTACACCTGAGTCAGTAATCTTGTCATTTCTCAAGGACAACTCACTACTGACACAAACTGGTGTTTTTCAACACCACCATAAACAGTGTTTTTTAACACTATCTTTGGACACATCTATGTTTTTCAATGCACATCGAATATATCAAACGTAAACATCTATCGATAATAATCAAACACAATGCACTCACAAGCACAACAGTGTTTTTCAACACCTCATACACATCCACATTTGTAAACTTTGAAACAGGCTGAGCTATGCTTGAATATTTATTTGTATGCTGTCTATTCTCATGAATTTCATTGATATTTTCTTTGTCTACTACTTGTTGGTGTAGTCCTGATGATCTGAAAATGTAAAATAAACAGGGTGTATGTGATAAGAGCTCCCGTACTAAGGTGGAACAGCCTCACATCCCTCGATCTTGTTTATTTGTACGCCATGGTGAGGTTGGTACTATCTCCTTGCTTGCTCTTGCTCTGACTGTTATTGCTTTGTTTTTTATTGCTCTGTTTGTTTATGCATGATCACACTCATGGTTATCATGGCTTTGAATGCCTCGATACTGGTGTACTCTTGCAACATTAACTAGAAACAATGTTCAAGTCATCTTGGCTTTTTTTCCCTTGTGCTTACGTCCGTTTCCTACATTTTATCTGATGATAAGTCATATTCATATCCTTATGGTTGCATTGTGGCACCAGTAAGGGTTGTATCGACTTTGATGTTCCAAAAAAATTCTCAATGATGATGATTTTATGATGGGTCTCACAACCATGTCCTAGAATTGCACTTTCATATTGCATCTAGCATAGAATTACATTTTCATATTGCATCTAGCATAGGATTGTATTTTCATTCTAGACTTGCATTGTGGCAGCAATTCAGTGTTCTCTTCTTTGCATTCTCCTGGGTTCATACATAGGGGAGTTCTTCTTTAGAGTCTTGGTTTCATCATGAATGACCAAGTGTTTGATCCCCACTCTCTATCTTTAGCTATATGCTCAACCCATTTTCGGGATCAAAATTGAAATCTGACACTTCTATTTCGCTCAAAATCGCATTTTAAAATTTTCGGGACCGGCGCGATCGGACACTTGTGCAGTCAACTTTCTGATGTCGGTTTCTTGTCAGAATATTATCATATCATCATTTTCTGCAATCTTTGACTTTTTTCCTCAAAAGTCAACTCTAGTCAACTTTGGTCAACCCTAGTCAAACTTGGTCAACCAGACCTCAAAATCACTCGAAATTGATTCTGAATCTTCCAAATTCTTCTGTAATCTATTTTGAGTTCTTCTTAATCTCTGAATCAACATCTATTTATGATTTTTTTCTCTCCATCATCAATATGACGTGCCATCTTTCAATTTCGCTCCCGAGGGGGCAGGATGATTACATCATTAAATCTATCTCAATCAATCTGATCTGATTTTTGAAAGTCCTCATTGCTAGGGGCATCTCATCACTTGGGGCATGTTCAGTTTTTTGTACCTCA
>MU226372.1:403730-415011 GCA_018584345.1 Thuja plicata | reverse complement strand
TTATGGATCTTGGGTGTAAGAGAAATTCATGTGATTCTTCTAGAGTGGCTACCTCCCAAGAGCTTTAGCAGAGCCAGTGAGAGTGGATGCTCAACCGGTAACAGGCTAAAGCCAAGCCCTTCCAAACTAGTATACAAAAAATGCTATTGTGATTAATGTCACAATAGACAGGTGTGAATTCATTGTGGCAACCAAAATCTCCTCTAGTACCCTAGTGGTGTGTTAAAGTCCCGACATCGTTAAGGTGAAAGCCTTGCTTTGAATGGATTGGGAGAGCCCCCTTTATTGGGAAAATGACTTGATCACAACCACCTGAACAGATGTCCTTACTACAAACTGTTGTTATAGTTTCCAAAAACCCTCTATCTGTTGGCGCGGAAGGTTAGAGACTGACTAAGATGCCCCACATTCTTACGGCTTTTAGTATAGATAACAACCCTTTGGGAAGCAATTCCTTTGGGGTCCGAAGCTTGGTATGCCTGAGAAGTGAGTGCATATGTAAGGAGGAGCCCGTGCTTCCAAGCTTTTAAGTTATCCACTAAGAGTAAGCATAGCTAAACTTCAGTTGAAGTGGGGATTTAATAGATATTGTCCTGGCTATCCTAGGATTGTAATGTGCTTGTTCTAGTACTACAAAAATTCTGTTTATTGTGTTTTGCGTGGGTGTATCATTTGAACAATCAAAACTATTGTCAAAACACACAAACTGTCAATCTTGAACATGTCCAAAACAATTTGTCACTCAAACTATCTGTCAGGAAATAGCATGATTTCATCTTGGAAAATGCAAATTGGTCTTAACAGTCTGATTCTGTAAACGTCTTTTTTTTCAACATTTGCATAGTTTCACGCGACATTTCCCAATCTTTGCATCATCTGGTGAAAATCTTCGTGCAATATGTATTATACTATCGCGTGACATTTTGCAAAATTGCATTATTCTATTAGTCTTTATTTTTCCACACTGGTGTCATTCTTTGCGTGAAGCAAGCATTTCTTTGTGCGGTTCGGTGAGAAACTTCGTGCGACATAGCATTTTGTCATTCGAAACTGTAGTCTTTTGTCCAAAACAACGAGCTAAAATTTGCCAGTCAATTATTCTTCTATCAAATCTGGTCTCTGATATGGGTCTATTTTTCCGCCATCTATCTTCACACAGTCTGAAACTTAGTTTCTTGGGTTGAGAAGTACGCGATTCTTGCTTAAAATGGTCTTGTCTCATGTCTTTTTGATCTATTTCATCTGTGTAGTCATGCCTTGTGTCGCAATAGTCATCTCTTGGCTTGTTTTAGCCTCATCTTAGATGATTTGCACCAAGGATACTTCACCTTTTAGCACGTTCTGTGCAATTACTTTGAGACAGTTTCAAGTTTGGTCCTAGTTCACTTTCCTTGTTCAAAACTTTGTCTATGACTATGAAGTGGCAAAATGTATCCTTTAATCAATCAAGATGAATCTATACTTTCCACACCTTTATCGGCTACATCTAGTGAGGAATCATCTCGATCTCATTCTCCGGTACATTGACCTTACACTAAATGGTCATTTCCTATGGATCTTAGTCGGGCTTGAAATCCTTTGTTCCAAGAAGACGCAAATTCAGAGAACACTCAATCTTTTCACACTGAATCTTTACATCTTGAATCCTTGCATTCTAGCAATATGGCAGAACATAGTCAAATGGGTGGTCCCATTTTCAACCACACTGAAAACCCTCCTCTTCAAGAAGAGAAGGAGATAACCCAAGAGGATATCATAGAGGCCCGTAATAATAAAAACTTCATGAGAATGATGGCAGTCCTAATGAAAGAAGAGAAGAAGAAATACCTTCTCGAATTAGCCACCCAAGGTGCTAAACTTCCCTCTGATTACAAGGTAGAGACACTCATTGAGAAGGAGGAAGAAACTGAAAATTTTCACTTGCAAAAAGAGATGCAAACCATGCAAGAGAAACTTTCTCAACTCTTGAAAGAGAAATACAAACCTACTACTCAATTCACGCTGGAAAGCATCTGTCCTTTCCCATTTGATAAAGATCTTCACATGCCTCCTTTTCCCAAAGGAGTTGAACTTCCTAAATATGACAAATACTTGGGTGCATCTGACCCTCAAGACCATTTGAGAGAATTTGGTGCTCTCTCCATGGAATTCATACATGATACAACCTATCTTATGCATCTTTTCCCATGTAGTTTGGGAGGATCACCTATGGAATGGTTCTCTAGACTACCAACTGACATAAGAACTTTTGATGAAATTACCAAATTATTTTTACAACACTATTCTCACAACATCCAACATCCGGTTCATATTTGAGATCTTTGCAATTTGAAACAAAACATGGGGAATCCTTCTTGGCATTTCTCCAAAGATTGAGACAACTCTATACATGATATTCTTGCAAGATACCCAAATCTAAAAATTTGGACATCTTTCTTGATAATCTTCTCCCCAACTTTGGGTATCAAGTACAGCTACAAGGTCCTCTAACCTTTGATGACATGATTAAAAAAGCTGTAAGAATCGAGACATTTATGATCAAGAAAGGAGAATTGACCTTACACAAGGAAAACAAACAAGGGTCTTCTTCCTTAAGCAAGGATAAATCCAAATTTCCCAACAAGCACCAAAATGTTGTGAATGATGGTGTTGTAGACAATGTGACTGATAAGCCTTCCATGGCTACCTTTAATATCACTACCATGATGCAAGTGGCCAAAGCCACTGAAAAGGCTGTAGCAGATTCTAAACCAAGTACTTCACAATTTTCTAAATCTAAACCTTGGGCTCCTAGACCCAAGCGTGAATTAAATCCTTTAAAGGGAACCTCTCAAGGTAGTTTACAAGACTCTTGTAGACAATCATTTACTTACTCCATTGGATAATATGCATCAACAATGAACCAAATCTGAAGGTTTTTGATTTGTCCTTCTTTACAAGCTTTACATTCTCAAGGAATTATTGTGCCAAAACTTCACATAGATTATAATTTACATTTCCTTTCACCATTATCCATGCCATCATGATGACTCCAACAGATACTGAATTAGGTCTGCTACTGTAGTAGAACTTGTACCCAAGTATCATTACAATCAATCTTACATCTTGCTGAAAGATGTCATTTACTATCATTGCTCATCTGTCCCATTTAGAATGAGTAGTTAGGGTTTCAACTTCTTTCTTCACATGCTTCTCCACATTAGGAATGACTCCAGTGTTGTCCAATCCAGTGATTTCATGTATTAGGTCACTACAAATCTTCACCAGTTGATCACCAATCTAGATAAACTAATCATGAACCCTACTTAATAGTATTTTGACCATTCATCTTCATCGAATTCACATAAATCCAATATTTTCATTATGCTCAGTTGATTGATATGTTTGTATACTTCTCTCATGAATCCATTGTCAGCCATATACTCCATCTCAGTTGATATGTCATCAATTCCTAGTATTTCATACTTACAATGTATGTAAGCCCTACTATCTTGAATGTGTAACATGCCATATGGGGTTTGGGAAAATGCTCCCCCTGGATCCTCTTCGCATGATTTGAACATATGTTTCTTAAACTTATACCTAGGTCTATCTATAACATCAAAAATAATAGGCGCATCCATGGCTTAGATGATGTGAAATACCTTTCTATCACTGAATTCTGAGTTTATCCTTTAATTGATCACGCACGGCCAATGTAGAATAATCTAAACTTCTCTGATCTATGATTTCCTTAGCTTGATTTTTTTCAAATGGTAAAGAGATAAGTCATAAAGTGGTGCTTTATACAAGTTATGTTATGAATTTCACTATCACTTAAAACTGTCTAGTTGGGTATTAGATCTCGCGAACAAAATATGTGTGTCAGCTGATGTTGCACTCTTAGATGTATACTTCATGATGTCAGCCAAGATTATACCCAAGCTTGCATGAGCTCAATCCATGAATTTTGGGGTAGGATATAATCTTTTATTTGTATCCAATGCTCCCCCTAAGGCCATGATCATCCAATTAGGTCGATTCTATCATGCTACCATCAGGCTAAGATCTAGTAGCCTCTACTGACTCTCCCTGAACTGATGTCTCACTGGTTTCTTTGATCTTCCATATATTACCATTTTTTCTGTCTTCTACCTTCTTGAAACAACTTTCAAAATCACTCTTTACATCTGCAAGACTCTTACTAGTATCATTTCCATTCTTCTGTCAATTCATAGGAGGTGGTACTCTTCAATTGTCTGATCCATTGTACCTACAAAATTTTGCTATATGTCCTAGATTATTGCATTTGTAACATATAGGAGGTCTTCTTTCTCGATTGGCTTGCAGCTTATAGTATTTCACAATGTATCCAATGTTATTACATTTGTAGCATGTAGGTTTCATTGTAGGTTCTCTTCCATTGTCTTGTCTATATCCTGATTGATTAGGTTTTTTGCATTCTGCTTTCTTGTGCCCATATCCATTACAGTTAAAACAATAACCAAAAAAATTTCTAAAAGGGGCATTACCTCTGTAGTCTCTCTTCATGTGTCCAAATCTATTGCAGCCAAAGCATCTACCTCTGAAGGGTCTGATATATTCTTTTGGCTCTTCAATAGAAGGTTACTCAACATCAATTTTCTCATTTAATTTCTCTTCCTGATTCTTTGAACATTCAGCTTCATTTAAGCCAATACCAATCATATCACCATTAGGTTTCTGTTTGTCTCTCTATTCATCAATCAAATCACTACTGGTGTGAAGTTTCTCAATGTGATTCTTTGCTTCAACAAGTTCACCTTTTATAATCTAATTGTATTTCTCCATTTCTATATACTTGTTCTTGTAGTTGTTAGCCTCATTCTTCATTTGATCTAATGCACTATTTAAAGCTTCTTCAACTTTGTTCTTTGCATCCTTCTGTACCTGTATTTCTTTAGCCATAGTCTCATTTTAAAATTTCAAAGTTTCATTCTCTTCTTTTAGTTGCTTCACCTTATCTGAACTATCTTCATCTGAATCCTCTTTTATCTAAACCTTAAGATCTTGTCTTTGATTTATGGAAAGCTAAAGTTGATCTTTGAGTTTCTTTATGAATTTCTTATCTCTTCACATGTTGAATCTCAATTCTCCATTCTCTGCTTTTGCTTTATCAAGGTCTTCAAGTGCATCATCAAAGTTTTCTTGCAAACTGCCCAAATCCATTCTGATCTCCCTCAAGCTGTTAGACTTTCTCTCCAAGGGCCAAAAGCTCTGATACCAATTTTTAGGATTGGATTATACTGAGATGGGGGGGTGAATCAGTATAATAGCACTTTAATTTATTCTTCAACCAATTAATTATTAATCATACATTTGCAGTAAAGTAAAGAACATAAGTAAATGACACAGTACTCATAACACCATATTTTTTTTCGAGGAAACCCTTGCCAAGGGAAAACCCTGGTGGGGATGGAACCCATAAGCATGCACTAAAGTATAATGTCCCTATAAGGAGACCTAGCCCTATTAGGAGCTGAATATTACATATTACATTTCTTTGTTAGAAGAATAACAACCTTGTTAAAGGTTCACAACACCCTGTTAGGGGCCAACTGAGCTTACAACTCTTACAATATAATTCAGGTTACAAAGTGTTCTTAATCATGAAAAAAACAAGCAACACTGGTGCTTAGATAGTTCCTTTATATTTCTTCAATGATCTCTTCCATTCTCTACTCTACTATTCGCTCAACAACTATCCAACATATCCATCCATACATCCATACAATCTTTATCAAAAAGATCTTACATATATATCTCACAACTTTACAAAGCCGACTCCCAGTATGAATATTACAAATATTACTAAGTCAACCTTCAGTACAAAATACATGTAATATAGTAAACACTAAATGCATATTCAGTGCTCTTGCATAGTCAATGTGGAGGTTATCAATAACCAAAATACAACTTCAATTTCCTAGAGTCCAAGCCATACTCCCTCAATCTTTGCTACTGTCAAATTGTCCTATTTCACTGTTCTATTGTATTCTGTCTGTCTTCAATTATGTCTAACTCACCATAGACTCAACCAAAACAAAATTTATCTTAGGTGGAGGTCATACATACCCCATATTGTCTTCCTCTAAGCTCACTTTCCCTAAATCATTGATCTCGATCTTCGACACCCAAAACACTTCTCTATCTCCGTTTCTACACTTAGTCAATTTCTGAATCACCACAACTTATCTATTCTAAAATCAGTCTGAAACCTAGATGTGTTGCCATAAATGACAACCAAAAAGTAAATCATATTTAAAAAAAAATTATTACTTGCCAACATTGGCCACTTATCCACACACTCACAAGGCCTTAGAAGTTTTAGCACCTTGATTGTTAACCTAGTTATATTGTACATAGAATAGTTAGAATTGGATGTACAATCCAATTATGAAAACCACAGAACTCATTCTCATTATATTTATAGTTCCAAACCCTAATCTAGAACTACACAGGGTTTTCCTGGCCTTGGAAGTGTGTCCTTGGTCTCAAATTCTGTGTATCCATGCTCTCTATGTTATGGAACAGGATCAAATTCATTAGAATTGAATAATGCATGAATTTTGGGTTAGTCTTTTTCTGGATACTTATGAGGCCCTCATGTATCCTATCAATAATATACTAAATATAGTCAAAATCAATATTTACATGGGAATTTTGGATGTCCAAGATGATTATCGATAAATCCACAGGCATTTTCTCAATATGCCCATCAATTCCCAACACTCTACACAGCCCATAAGCTAATCTTCATGTAAAATCTTAGATGCTTGAACTCATACAGTGCACCCTTAGAAGGAGGTAGTGGGGCTATGTAGTTTCTATTTGACCTAGGCATGTGAGCTTGGATCAAATTTTTTACTAAATTGACCTCTGCTATATTTTTCTTTTAGTTTTCTTAGGTCAATTTATGTGTTAGAGGCATGGTATATACGAAAGGATTTCATAAAGGAAGCCCTATCCAAGGTGACTAGGGTTGTCTCATAATGTTTTTTGATGGTTTTAGAGACTGTATCATACCTTCTAGCCAATTCAACAAACAAGTCTACATCAAGAAAGACATCTGGGACTATTAACTTTGCCAAACCTAGTGTCTAAGGATTTGAGACAGGGATTTGCCTATCTTTATTAATATAGAAGTAATTGAACAAGTGATATCCAAAACACCCAGGAGTGATAGGGTCCCTACAATTAGACACAAAGTCTAAGAAGTACTCATTGCTAACCTTTTTTATTGATTTGTTCCAGGAAGCAAAATGATAAACTCCTCTGAGTAGTTTCTTTTCACCTTCTATTCTTCTTCTGCATCCTTGCTTCCCCCACCAGCTAAAGCCTTCCTAGATTCTTCTTGACTCATCCTTACTGGTCTCTGAATTATCTTTCTCTAAACAAGACTCTCTTCACAAATCTTTGCAACTTATCCAATTTTTGCTCTGCTCTTCTGAAAACTTTGGTAAGCAGAATGTACAAGTGCTGAGTCTATTTATCATTAAAAAATCAATGCATCAGTCTAGTCAAGAACTCTAAAAATCATTGTTCAATAACTTCTACAATAACTCTGCATGTATTGAAATAAATTCTATTCTAGCCGTGGTGCTTTAAGTTGACAGGTAATTGAATTTGAATGCTTAGCTGGAAAATCTCATGATTACTTTTTGCCTTTTAAAACCTTATAAAACATTAAAAATACTTAGACGACATCTGATTGGCTTGATTTTCCTTTATTTTTAACAACTCAGTAGAGTGCTTGTACTTTTTCAGGATCTCCAATCTTTCATTAACCTTGGTTTTTTACTTTATTTCCTTGGAATGGCGTGAGAACAATATTCTTAGGATTTTACTACACTCAGTTTCACCATGGTCTATCTAGAGATTGCGTGACTACTCTATCTCTAGGCCTCTAAATATTTTTCTTGACTTGGGTTATATTACGAGATCTAGCACCAGTCGTAGATCTCTAATTTTATCAACGATTCTCATTGAGTCGCTGAATGATTTACCTAACTTTGATTTCATTCTGAGATTCAGCGCCGGCCACACATTTTAACCTTACTTTACTTCTCTTTCACCTCTTAACATTGAGTAACTCATCTCTTCATATATTTGAATCTCGCAATGTAACTCAACTTGACTTTACTTGACCATGATCAAATATGGAGATTCAGAGACAAAGGAAACTCCAAGTCACTAACTAAAATTCTTAACTTGAGTCTCATCTAGAGATCTAGTGACAATCATTCATTTCAGATGAGATTGAGGATTCTTGCTAAGTCTCTGAGCTTTTAAATTAACCTTAATTCTATTAAGAGATTCAACGACAAGGAAAAAAGTGTAACCCTTTCTAGACTCTAGGTTAAATTATGAGATTCAGAGATAACTGAGTCTCTGAATCACTGAACACTTTGCCTTAACTTATGGTTCATTCAAAGATCTAGCGCCAACCATTGATCTTGATCTTGATCCCCAGATCTTATTTTATTTCATAATTCTTGACACTAACTCCAGTCTATTCCGAGATTACAAGATAAAGGCTATCTTGCAATCTCCCAATGTTTACACTAACTCTAGTCAGGTCTCGAGATTCAAACATAAAGCAGTCTCTAAATCGCTGAAAGATTTTCTTTACCTCATGTTTATTTTGAGACTTGAAAAAAACCATAGATCTCCTTTTCCACTTAGACACATGTATTCATCTTAGCTTATTACCTCCTGATCACTAAATTCTTCCTAAAATTTTGACCTTTTCTAGCGATTCAGTGCTAGACGCACATCTCTGTTCTAATCAATGGTCCAATTTCTTCCTTGGAAAACCTGACTCAGCTTTGAACTTGTTGGTTGTATTTCATGTTTTTTCTGATATGCCTGGTTCCTTGCCCTCATTCTCTGAAAATTTTTAGGTTTTCATGCTTATTCATTGCCCAAATTGTCAAAACCCTGAAAAAACCCTAAAGCCTAGTGTTAAACGATGCATGTTTTAAAACCTTTTCCATGTCTTATATTTCTTCGTTACCTTTTTCAGTCACTTAAGACATGTGTTTTAAGTCAGGTCGCATGGTCGCTTTACCCAGATCGAATATGCCAAAATGTCTCCCGACTTAGTTTTTCCTTTATGTCGCATAGTCTCTTGAAGAAACAGAATATTCCATCTATGTCTCGAGACTTGGCGATCTCTCTTTAGTTGGGTTGTCGCTTGAATTCCATGTTATAAAGCTTTAAAAGGAATGGGACCCACCTCAGTCGGATGATCGCGAGAAGAGTCAACAGGTCAAAGAAATATCTCCCAACTTCGCGATTCACTTCATGTCGCATGATCGCTGGATCAGGACATTCAAACAGTTAAGGCTTTTTCTTTAGTCGCGTGGTCTCGTGATAATTGGCGGTTAAAGGATAACAGTCACGACTCAGCGACTAACAGTTACATGTTAGGAGATTTCCCTCAGTCGGGATGTTTCCAGATCAGGGCGGTGAATCAGATTCCCAGTGTGCATAAAGAGGACGAAAGAAAAGATGACATCTGTCACAGAGCTAGTGGTTGTCGCCTGATCGCTTGATAAAGGAAATGGATCACGCGATAACAAGACTAGGGCATGTTTTCCCTTAGTCACGAATTCTCCTGATAAATTAAGGGTATATGAATTTCTGAGGCGATTATGCGACGGCCGTTCGATGAAGGAGTAAAAGGATCTGACGGTGGTCGCGAAGTCTGGTGATAAAAGTGCCCTAGGGAAAAAGTCCTTCCAACTAAGCAATTAAGGTATGTCGCAAGGTCGCTGTAAATAGAAAAGGGCACGTGCTTCAAGTTAAAGGTAAAGACACAGGATCACGCAACAAAGCGACTGAAGGACTGTTCAATACATCGCTTACTCGCTAATGTTTTCATGAGAAAGGAAAACAGCTCGCGACTGTGCGACAAGGAAAAAAAGGATAGCTGTTGCGCACTCACCGATCAAAAAGGATAAGGGGAATAAAGCTTGCGAGTACGTGATGAGCCAAAAGAAGATAGATGTCGCGCACTCGCGGTCAAGTATGAAGTAAGATAAAAGGGCTTGCGAGCGTGCAACGAGCCAAAGGATAGAATGCATCGCTCACCCGCACATAAAATGAAAGTTGAAATGTTAAGATGGCGAGTGAGCGACTAGACAAAATTTGCAATGAAAAAGTGAATGTCGCTCAGTCGCCGAGGCTCAAGTGGTATGGAAAGTTAGCTCGCGATTATGCGATGAGGTAAAAAGGGAGGCGTCGCTTACTCGTAGGAATCAAAAAGATAAAAGGAAGAGTGGTGCGAGTATGCGATAGACACAAAATAAAGTTCAAAAGTTAATGCATCGCTCACTCGCATGGATCAAAGAGCAAAGTATAAAAGTGGCGCGGGTGTGCGACTAACATGAAATAAGGATCAAAGACAATGCATCGCTCAGTCGCAGAAGGTAAAAAGTGCAGTGAAAATGGGTGGCGACTGTGCGATGAGAAATAAAAAGATGTGTCGCTCACTCGTGGGGATTTTTTTCAAAGATGAAAATGTAGCAGCAGTGCAGACAGAACGCGTGAACTGATAGAGCAGAATTTGTCAAAAGGGGTTGATGGTGCATTCAATGTGCGTTCATCATGTTCACCATGTCTAGAGCCCAGGTTGTTCAGTTTGCAGTAGAGGAGGAGATTTTGGATGATGAGTAGGGTGACACATGTTGCTGCACTGTTCATGAACTTGATGGACAGTTATTTCAAAAGGAAATGCAGGTGATCCAGCAAGAACAAGTGCCAGGACTTTACAATAACTACACCAGCGGCCACCTACAAATCAGATTGCAGTCGCCAGGTCGGGAGAACAACAAAGATATCAGATTTTACTGTTTTGACTTGGTTACCTCGTCGTTTCTCCTCTCTCTCTCTTTCTCTATCTTACATCTTTAGGGTTAGGGTTTTGATACTATCCTAAGCTTGTTGCATCCTTATGGATCCAAAGGTGGTCTCAAACCTATATATATGTAAAATTTTGTAATGGAAACGGTCTTTGATAATTACAAGTCTTTGATCTTTTTGGAGGTCATTGATTTTTTGGAATTTTTGTAACAAAGAGATAATATACAACAGAACTCAGATATTCTGGTTCTTGTTTATCTTTTGATGCTATGTAAACTTTTCATATATCAACAAGCTGGATTACATAAATGAAATACGGTGCAATTTTACTCTTCTCAACTGTTGTCTCTTTACTTTGTGTGTATGCTTTTCTGTGTTAAAGTTTATTAGGTATTCA
>MU226372.1:369594-381651 GCA_018584345.1 Thuja plicata | reverse complement strand
CCCTAACCAAGATGAGAGGCTTATTGGATGTGAAGATTACTAAGGAATCACATTTTGTCCTCTCGGGTTACCCTATTTGAGGGTTTGGACAATTTTCACCAAAATGCAGATATCTCCCTTTGTACAAATCCAAATGATATGATTCCAATTCCAAATGGAATTTAATTCACTTCCCTAACATTCTCAAACAACAAAATCTCAAGAAAAATGCATTTGGATGGAATATAATGCATACATAGTGACTGTTATGGAAGAAAATCAGAGAAAAACAATGAAAACATCATTTTATTGATTCAAATCTTACAAAATCCTTTCATTTCGACCATGCCATATTTCCTCTGGGTATTAAAAAGAAAATAGGCCTTACAAAACCAAAAAACCACCTTTGAAACTAACCACCAACCAACTGAAACTACTTCTAAACTTATTGTTTAGTTTATGTTGCCAAGTTGACAACAAAGTTGTCAATCTTTGGCAACTTTTACATCCTTTGTTATTTTCATTGTAATCAATCACATTCAAAAGTTCTCTTAATGACCTTATCAACCTAGTTGACTACCAAACCCCTTAAGCCTTTACATTTAGCCTTGTAGGCATATTTTTCCTATAATGGCAACATTATGTATTTTTGCACAATTTGCATTTTCATTACATTCTAGTGGCTGTAATGGCCAAATTACAATATTTAAGGACCTTTTAGGTCACCTTCCATCTTCAAATGCTTAAGGTCATCCATGTGACCCCCTTGGTTTTCCTCCAAGCCTTAGGTGCTCCTGCACCACTTACTCCTTCCTTTGATACAATGTTCCCTAGTAACTTCCCCTATGTGACTACAAACTGACACTTCTTAGAGTTTAAAGGCACTCCATATTCCACAGCTTTAATGAATAATTTTTCAAGGTGATCATAATGATCCTTTTCTTCCTTAGAATATGTTGTCAAGTCATCCTAATAAATAACCATAAATAGATCAATAAAATATTTGAAAGCAACATCCATAGCTCATTGGAATGTTTCTCCTGCATTCATTAGACTAAAAGGTATCCTAATGTACACATAATTTCCGTAAGGGGTTGTAAATTAATTTGTGCACTGCTCTGACTCCTTGACCAATACTTGGTTATATTGTGAGAATCCATCCATCATGGATAATAAGTCACAACCAGTGACTTTATGCAACATTGCCTCCATATTTGGCAAGGAATAATTATCTTTCAGAGATGCAGGTTTAGATTTCTAAAATCCACACACAACCTTTTGTCACCATTTTTCTTCCTTATTGGGACCTAATTTGGATACCCAATTCAAATTTATTATAGGCTTGATAATACCTTCTTCTCTCAATCTCATAAGTTCTTGTTGCATTTTGGGGGCCAACAATGGGTTAATAGGCCTCTGATTTTTCTTGAATGGTTTAATCTCTAGCTTCAATGAGATTTCATGTTGAAAAAGGTATTTTCTCTAAGCTTTCAAATCCTCATAGGACCTTGCAAATACTTTCTTATGTGTTCTTAATAGCTTTATCAGATTTGTTCTTACATGGGTATCTAAGTTCCTTCCAATGTACACATTTTGAGGTGCTGCCTCTGATTTAAGGTTCACCTCTTCAAGGTCCTCAAGCTTGGCATTGCTCTTTTTAGATATAAAATTATATTGGTCACTGAATAATGCCTATAGTTCTACTAACCCCTTAGGTATTTGATTTGAATTCATTTGGAACACTTCATTGCCAAAGACCATGTCCTTGCCATCAACTATTTCAACCAATGCATTGCAATCTACATATTGTCCCTCAAAATGGTCAAGACAATGTACAAACCTGAGGATGTCTTGATCATCCTCAAAAAATTGCCAATTATATACATTATCTGGCACTATAGGTCTGCTCTTGACCTCAATAATTGATACCCCAGTCAAAGTAGAATCATCACTCTTTAAAGAAACATTGGCCAAAAAATCAGCCATAATATTTTTTGATCTCTCAACCCAATTGATGTTGAAAGCATCAAAGAGTTCTATTTGATCCCATACTGCATGTTTGTACAGTTTTAACCTATCATTATTCACAACATATTTGGATCTAACCCAGGATACTACCAATTCAGGGTCTCCAAAAACTTTTAAACATTTTATACCATGTTTTGAGGCAATGTTTAACCCTAAACATAGGGCTTCATACTCAACAATGTTATTTGTACATAAGAAAGACAATAAGAAGGAATATTTGAATGTGGTACATGATGGAGAAATGAAAAGGACACCACTTCTTGATCCTTCCTTTGAATAGGCTCCATCAAAATACATTTTCCATAGGCCATTCTATTGTGTGAATAATTCGTCCACCAGTGGATCAGTGTTTCTACATTCTGGTAGGATCTTTTCTACTCTGAAGTTCTCCATGTTTGCTTCAACACAACAATTAAGTTTATCACTTGGCACCTTTTCAACAGTGACTGGTGCACGTGGCTCTCTATAAAATTTCACTTCACTCCCATTTATAGGGATTGTTTCATAAGAAATATACAATTATATATTACTCTACTGGTGTGGCCCATTGTCTTGACAACAACATGCCATAATGGGGTTGAGTATCCACAACAACCACATCCATCTTGTATGCGGCCTTTGGAAATACTGCTATCTTTACCTCAACAATTTTTAGAGTTGCTACCATAGGGACCTCTCTATTATCCATGGCATAACATCTCCCATAACAAGTGTCCACACTCATTCCTAGTTCTTTCATTACTTCATATGGCATGACATTGGCAGCAACACCAGAATCAATCATGTAATTTTTTACAAGCTTGTTTTTAATTAAAAAAGTAACATAGAATGGATGCACTTGGGATGGCTGGGTAATCATATTACCCAACATATAGGGGAGTCTAGCTTAAATGCATCTTCCTTTTTTTATTCTCCTTCTTGTTTGGAATGGGAAGATCTTCAATTCCTTTGAAAATTGACATTGCAGCTTCTTTGTGTTCTTTTATTTTTAAAATTTCCATTAATGGAACTGAAAATTTCATTTGAGTAAGAGCATGCTTCATTTCAAATGAACTTATTTTAGAAAACATATTAGTTGTTCTCTTACCTTTCTTGGTCTTGTCAGCAATAATTTGTTCTTCTATTTTCACTTCCTCTTTCTCCTTTTGGGCAGAAGAGGATTCTGCTTGTTTTGTGGTTTTATTTTCCTTGCTATCCTTGATACGAGTATTGCAGCAGCTTGTGGGGAACCTTACTTGATGAATACAAAAGAAATTTATCCCTGACTAGGATCTACCCTTTTGTTTCTTAAATTATAAGCACTCCTAGCTTGATTTATTTCTGCTATAGTCAAGGATCTCTTTTCCTCATCACTTGGTAATATAAAATGTGCATGCTCCTTATCATCACCCACTGCATTGATATTCCTTTGTGGTATAGTAATAGCCTCATCATCTGAATCAGAAACTATTTGTGGCTGGTACTCAAGGTATTGTTGGTACTATGTTCCCTTTTTGTTTACATTTTTAGGAGATTCACTATCTTCTAGAGACCATGGCTAAGGTTTCCTCTCAATGAACATATTGACAACAAGACCTTCTTGACCTGAACTTGTCTGTTCATTTCCTTCTTCTATTTGATCAGCTAGAGCTTGAGCTACAAAACATTGGTAAGAAGAGTGAGGCATGTTACAAGCAGCACACCAAGGGGTGTTCTCCACATTATTTGTGCTATTTCTCTTCAGAGGATCAAAGGTCTCTCTTGTCTTATGGTTTTCTTGATTTTTAGGGATTGGCTTGCCATCTTTCCAATTTATTTTATATGGCATGTCCTTCAAATTTGGTTTTCTATCATACCTCTGGTATTCATACTTGTTATCATGAAAACCTCTATCATTTTTGTCCATTTTAGTAGTAAGATCCTTCACTGAACTCATCAACTTATCAACCCTATCACCCTCTTTAATAGGTTTTCTTGTTTGTCCCCTTGTTTCCCTCAACAACTTACCATCCTCTCTCTTCCCCATCTTCCCTGAGGCTTTCTTATTACTCTCAATGTTTATTGTTGTTTTGTAAGCATCTCTTAGGGTACGTGGGTTCTTATCCCTAAGAAGGTAGGACATCTTGCCATCAGCAACATTGAAGTAAGTAGTTAAATATACTTTCTCATCTAATCTCAACACTTGGAATAATTTATTCATGGCATTTTGAAATCTATTGTTGAAATCAACCATGCTTTCATTAGGGAACTTTTTGATGTTATTGAATTCATTTAACAAGTAACCTGAGTTGACATGCTCCTGATATTTCTCCCTAAAAGACCTAACAAATTCATCCCAAGATGCTATGCTACCCTAAGGTAAATTCCTAAACAAATCCCTAGCATCTTCTATCAAAGATTGGACAAAGAGTTTCATTATAACATCTTCATTCTCAATTTCAAAATTAGTGATCTTATCAGTGAAAGCTTTCAAATGTTCTTCACAAGAAACAACATTATTACTAGTGAACATAGGGATTTGATCTCTTACCTCATTGGGGATCATGTTTGGATGACCAGGGATGCCATCAAAGAATAGAGGCTGATATATATCCAAATGGACAGGTCTTCTTTAAAAGTTTCATAGGGTATTGTTATTTCTACTTGTGTCTACTACACCTCCTTGATTTTGAGTAGGTTGAGGAGCACCTTGCTTAGGACCAAAAATTTGAGCAGTTGGATTAGGACCAAAAAATTGAGCACTTGGCCTTGAACCACCTGGTGGGTTGTGTTGTAATGTCTTAGTAGCAACAAACATTGAGCTACTTGCAGTGGTATTTGTAGTGGCATGTAAGAAAGTTATTCTCATTTTCATGTCAGCTACAACAGCCTCTAAATCCATCTTTTCCAACTTCTTAGCTAGATCTTATTTAGCTTTTCTAGCTTGTTCCAATTCTATGTCAACTTGGGACATACTAGCATGAGTAACTTTGCTTTTTTTGGGCTCATTTATACTTATGCCAACAAATTTCTTCTTTCCCTTATCAGATGCATCCTTGTCATTTTTTTTGAGCTTTGTATTTTTCTCAATTTCATGTGGGTGCAACTGCCTCAAAACAATTCCCTCTCCTTCAAACTCATCTTTCTTGGAATTTGATCTATTATTACCAGCTTGTTTCCTCAAGGCTCCAAGATCACCAAACAAATCTTCATCTAGACCTTGACCTCCTCATTTAGACTTTTGTATTTAAGCTCATTTCTCTTTCTTTCTTTCTTTCAAGAGTTCATTTATCTCAACTAACATGTCATATAATTCCTGCTCATGCTTCTTTCTTGCATTTGATATCTTCAATTCCTGCTCACGCTTCTTTCTTCTCAAGGCTAGAACCTCATCACACAATTTGTCAGAATCATAGGATGCAGTCTCATCAACAATGTTTCTCCTTGTTGGTCTAGAGTTTATTCTGTAGGGAAGAATCCCACATCAGTCATTTCTCCATCTCTGAAAGGATCAAAAGATGTATCAACTGCATAAGGGCCCATTGGCCTTGAATTCTCACACTTTCAGATGAAGATAAAAATATTTTAGGGACATGGGTTTCCATTCTCCCTTTTGAAACTTTGGGAGAGTCATGGTATGACCCACCTCTTTTAGACCATTGTCTCCTACGAGGTGTGTGGAGATATTCTCCTATATTACTCTCTGGATTATCTCTATAATAGGACTTGGTATTTCTTTTCCGACTCATTTCAAAATTAGAAAAGAATTTTTAATATTTCAATATGCAAATACTAGAATGCATTGAGTACAGAGTCACCACCCACAACAAGTAGGGGAAATTTTTCTAAACTAATAAAGAAATAGAACAACAGATAATTAGTCTCTATGAACTTTGGAAATCCTATTGCCAAAAACCACTTCTCTCCAGCATAGTGTATGCACCCTAAAATGGTCGCCTAGACTTTGGGCCCCATTTATTATTTTATCAATTTATCAAATTTCCTGAATCAATGCTTTGGAACATTTTCAATTCAAATCAATTTCCTTGATCAAATTGTAATTAATTCAATTATTCAATTATTTTAATATTTCCTAAGGTTTGATCATTTTTTATTTAATTAAAAGATTTAATTTCCTTTTAATTAAATAAAATTCCTCTTATTTAATTAAATTCAATTATCCCCATTTAATTAAATAAAATTCTTCTAATTTATTTAATTGAAAGAAAACCTCTCTTTTAATTAAATAAATAAAAATCCCCATTTAAAGCACTTTATTTGTTGAAAAAAGGAAATAAATTAAATGAAAATTAAATAAAAATCCCTTTTTCTTCACATCCTCTTAAGTGGTGGGTTTTTGTCTCTTAGTCATAGCCTTTGATTTTTGCCTCTAAATCTCAATCGATCACTTTCCTTTAAAAGGAGACCTCTCCTTCTCATTTTCATATTAGGTTTTCATAGTATTGTTATGCTGCAGGTTTGGAGAGCAATTTTGGAGGAGGATTTGAGCATTTGAGCTTGGTTATTGCAACTTCTCTCTTCTTGTCTCATTCTTCTTGCATTCATGGCTACTCATATAGATTAGAATCATGTTTATTTTCATAGATTAGATTTGCATTTGTATTTCCTTTCATAGATTTAGTCATGCATTGTTATCATTTAGATTAATTTTCTTTTATGCATTGTTATCATATAGAGTATATCTCATTTTTCATCCATTTGAATCTCTCGTTTCATGGTGTACTTGCATAGGCACTAACTAGGTCAATCTAAGGGCCTCTATTTCATATCTTTACACTCCATGACTAGAGAGCTATGGATCGATATTTGAGGCCTCATTCTTGATCAACCTTGAATGGAATGATTCATAGAAGTGTGTCAACATTTATGCACACATTTTTTGGCGCCCACCATGGGGCAGAAGATTTGTTTTCTATCTCTTTAGCTATTTTTTGTCAATTTATTTTTGGATCCAAAATTTCTGTCTTTTTTGTACTTGCTATTTTTGTCTGCAGGGAAATTTTGTGTGACATTTTGCAGGTCTGCAGGCAAACTTCTGCTAGATTTTGTGTTTCCTCGCATGGTTATGTACAAATCTTTGTGTGGCTCTGTGCGAATCTTCACGCGACATTCGACACCAAGCTGTAATCTGGTCTGTTTTACTATTTTCTACATTTTTTTGCTATCTGTGTGTTTCTTCGCGTGAGATTCTGTACTTCTTCATGTGGCTATCTGTGAATCTTTGCGTGGCTCTCTGCAAATCTTCATGTGGCTCTCTGTGATTCTTCATGTGAGATTCTATGAATCTTTGCGCCACTATCTATGAATCTTCGTGAGGTTCTCTGTGTTTCTTCGCACGAGATTTCACACCAGAGATCTATTTTTCATTGCTATATTGATATATCTCTAATTTTTCATGCTAACCACTAATGTTTACTATTTTTAGTGGTTTGTGATTTGTTGTTGTTGTTGTTGCTGATTTGGACTTGCTTGGATAAACAACACAACGATTCGCGTTGCATTGGATTTGAGGTATTTTGTTGATCTCTATAAGATTTGGATTTTGGGAATTAAAATGAACATCTCATGTGTCTAGCTTGAGTGTTTCTTTCTTTCATAGATCATATTTCCTAATTGGTGCTTTAAAATGGATCTAGATTTGCTTTCTTGCATACATGTTTCACATAGTAATTAGGCCCTATGAACACTATTTGTGGTGATCTTGAGAGAGTGGGCTTCATTCGCTTGTTTTACATGCGAAGCTCTTCTTGACGATAGACCCCCTTGTAGGTAGGGAAGGATTTTGTTTTCATCTCATTGGTCAACTTGGTTTGGACTTCCACTTTTGTCAATACTTTCTCTCTTTGGGGGATTGGTGTCATTTGTGGTTGTGTGAATCTTGAATGAGGTGACTTCAAAATTAGCATGTCAATGAATCATGTTTGCTATGTTTTGGTGAGGTGAAGAGGCTAGAGGATTATGCTCTTTTCCCTTTTGGGAGAATCAGAAACTTGGAACCCTTGAATCCAAATTAAGTCCCCATGTGGTCCATATTGTGAGTCTTCCTTGTTAGAGAGGGTTAACCGTAGTGGACATTACCTTTATTGGGTCAACCACGTGGATGAAACCTCAAGCGGTAATAGCCATTTTCTCCATGGTAGTAACAACCGCTATATAAATGTCCTTGTGGAAGAAATCTCCACGGTTGTAGTTTCTTGTGGGTTGTCAGATCTCCTCAGCAGCTCCTGATTGATTAAATTCTTAGATTGTGTCAAAACCTCGGTGCGCCGGGATTGGATTTCACCCACTTGAAGTTGCAAAAGTTACAAAGTCAAGCCATTACTAAGAACCATAGTGCAACCAACTTTTTCTTTCATAGGACTATGTGCGTGATTCGAAAACATTTGAGAACATACACAAGTAGCATTCTTATAGAGTAGAAATACTATGACACTATCCATGTTCATGTGCAAGGTTGCTTTGTCCCTTGCCCATTGTTTGAAGACATTGACTGCTTGAACTCCCTGATTTCTATCTTGTGTGCTTGATTCATGATAAAATCTGTTGATGTACTTAGTTGGACAATTAAAACACATGAAATCTAAGTTCTGTGTCCTTTTCTTGCGTGATAAAATTGTTTCTTCACATGGTTCATTGTACTTCCTCGCATGGTTTGTAATACATCCTCGTGCAAACCTTGACACCAGTTACTGTTTCCTCATGCCATTTGGTGCACTTTGTCACATGACAGGCACTTTTTTGTGCAAAACTGCTCGTCAGTCTGCCAATGCTATCATCATTTTTGAGCCTATTTTAGCTTGCTGCCCTATCATTTTTAGTTTTCTGGGTTGATCTAGATCTGAGTGGATTACTTACCCTACTGTTAGAAGCTTGCTTTTCTCAGGATTCTTGTGTTTGACCTCTTGAATTAGCAATCTTTGATTTCACAAGTGACCTTGCTTGGTGCTTGGTGAGCTAGAAACCATCCTTGTTGAAAAGATAAACCTTTAGATCCTTTGATAACACACCTAGAGAGTTTTGGTAGTCTCTTGTCCATTCATTTTCATACAATTTCAATCTCAGTTTATATAATTTGGGTAAGACCATCCTCCTGGTCCATATGTGTTAAGGGTATTCACCCTTTGATTATAGCACCTCTGTAGCAATGTTGGCTTATCCCTATTTGCAAATTTCTATCTTATTGCCTCTTTTTGGACAAGTTAATGCCTTCTCTACCCTAGTTTGGTACCAAAATTTCTTAGGGTAATCCTATCAACTAGTACCTTTTCTTTCATGCCAGTTACAACAAGATATCAAGTAAATCAAGGAAAATGACCTCAAGTGGTTTTTAACCAATTACCCTTAGTTCAAACTCGCCAAAGACATAAGGAAAAAGGACCCATATTTGATCAATCGCCTAGGAATACCTTAGAGATTTGGTTTGATTCCAAGATTCACCTTAGTGAGTTGGGTATCCCCTTAGCATCTTCTCACTCTTCCATGGATATGAGTCACACAATGACTATAAAGGAGAGAGAAGCCATGGATAAACATTATGAGGATTTTTATGCAAGGAATGGACATGCTCTTTCCTTCAGTGGTTCTTCTCACAATAGTAGACCAACCTCACCCCTTATTTTGACAAGATATTTGGATGCACATCAAAGGGATGAGAGAGAGAAAGGTAAGAGACCTATTTATGATGACGAGTTATCCCAACATGAGACATAAGGAGATGAGCTTCATGATGCTCACATCAACGCAACTTATACCAACAACTTGTTTCAAAATTCAAGACCAAGCTCACCTCTGAAAACATCTAACAACTATAGGAGTGATAGACTCAAGAGGATTGAGCATGAAAAGAAGGTTTTCCAAGATGAGAAAATCCATAAACAAGAACAAATTAAGCATCTAGAGTTGGAGAAACAAGCTTTAATGGAAATGGAAAGGAAAACCCTTCAAGAAGAGAAAGCTAGGCTCTTGGCTTGAAAACTTCATGGTCCATTTAATCATATGCATATTAGTGGTGGAAATGGTTCTCCTCCATCCACTCCTCCTAGGACTCCAAGAAGCAAGAGACATTCAAGATCACCATCACAATCTCCTAGTCCTAGAGGAAGAAGAGTTTCTATACATGATCATCATAGGAGACAAACTCCTCATAGGAGCTCAAAGCCATCTTTACAACGTGCTCATTATGGTTCACAATATGGGGGAAGTAACATGAGTTTTGGTCATACCTCCCAAGATTTTATGCACATGCAACAAGATCCATTCTTTCAACAGTATGTGGAGAAGTATGTGAATCAAAACCAAGATATGATCCTAAAGAGTCTAATTGATAATGGGGCTAAGGTCCCTTACAAATTTGATGTGGATAGAAAGATTAAAAGACAAGACCCGTCTCAAGAGGAGAAGATGGATGAAGCGCTAAAACAAGTAGCCAAGATAATTGGTCCTAAGAATTCTTTTTCATTGGACTCAATTTGTCCTAATCCTTTTGATAAGAGTGTTGACATGAAAGAATTTCCTAGAAAGGTTGAAATTCCTCAATATGAAAAATATGATGGAAGTGGAGACCCCCATGATCATGTGCGATAGTTTTATACCACTAGTTTTGAGTTCCATCAAGATGATTCATACCTCATGAGGTTATTCCCACGAAGTCTTAGGGGGCAAGCAATGGAATGGTTTACCAAGATAACTCCTCCCGTTAAGACTTTCAAAGAGCTTGTTCAAAGATTTGTTCAACACTTTGCATACAATATTTTGATATCTATCACTTTGTTGGACTTATGAAACTTAAAGCAAAATCAAGGAGAGTACTTTGTTATGTTCTTGCAAAGATGGAGATGAAAGTGCTCTTGTTATTCTGGAACTATTCCTGATAATGAAAGGATTGATATTATTGTTAACAATTTAGTCCCTGAATTACAGTATGAAGTTAAGAAAATGGTTTTTGATTCATTTGATACCATGGTTGAGACTGCCTGGCGAATTGAGGATGTTTTGAGAGGACAAGAAATTTTGACTAGACAAGGAAATAACAACAATAGTCAAAACAACAACAATTCTAACAAGGATAAGGGGAAGAACCAATATTGGAATAAGAACAAACAAGTGGTTAATGATGGATTTGTGGATTCCTCCCAACATAAAGATCAACCTATGTTACACTTATCTAGCACTATTCAAGCTACAACGCTCAATACATCCAATCAACAAGAAAGTAAACCAAGTTACCAAGGTAAGCCTAAGAGTGAAAGACGTCAATTTACAAAACTTGGTGAAACATATGGGGAAATTTTACAAAAACTTATTGATAGCAATTTGGCACATCCTCTGGATGCGACACATTTTTGTATACTTGATCCTAAACCATGGTGGTGGAAAGAAAAAGAATTTTGCATATTTCATAATGGTATTGGACATAATGTTGAAAATTTCCCAAGATTCAAGCATCTTGTTCAAGACCTTATTGAGAATGGAAAACTTGCAGTAGATGGATTGAAAACCAACGCTGATCACACAACCTTCAAGGAACATTTTCCCAAACATGAAAAGGGGGAAAACTCTAAACCTAAGAATGGAAAAGCCGCGATCAACTATACTTATATAGATGCAGAGAATAACATCAACATGCTTGAATTTGTGGAAGAAAGTGTTAACATGATGAGTGGAAGAGATCCTTATGGTTATGATCTAGATGAAGATTCTCCTCCTATTTTTGATAAAGAACCTGTTATGGTGCTAAGGGGTCCCAACTCTAGAAGGTCATCTCAAACCCTTAATGCTATTACTCACAGTCAAGGTCCTATTGTCATTAAGGGACCCAATACAAGTCAATCCAGTAAGCCTAAACAAGTGGTGTCTAAACCTGTTATCTTGAAGCTATCCATCAATTCTAAATTGAACTACAATCTTGTTGATCAGTTACAAAGAACATCTTCTTAGATTTCAATCTTTGAGCTTTTAGAGTTGTCTCCAAGACATAAACAAATCCTTGAGGATGCTTTGCATATGGAAAATGTCCCCAACAACTTAGATATTGATCAATTCTAGAATATGGTTAATCACATTGCTACCCCT
>MU226372.1:348088-361681 GCA_018584345.1 Thuja plicata | reverse complement strand
TTATCATATAGAGTAGATCTCATTTTTCATGCATTTGAATCTCTCATTTCATGGTGTACTTGCATAGGCACTAACTAGGTCAATCTGAGGGCCTCTATTTCATATCTTTACACTCCATGACTAGAGAACTATGGATCGATATTTGAGGCCTCATTCTTGAGCAACCTTGAATGGAATGATTCATAGAAGTGTGTCAACATTTATGCACACACATAGTCTTCTTTTTTTAGAGATTTTTCTTGTAGAACCTTTATTAAGAATCAATGCTTGACTCTATGATTTCTAAGACTTTATTCAAACAAAGAAAAGTCTAATTTATGAGGATTTGATCCTCCTTCTTCTTTGAGCTCCATAAACTCAGGCGGGTGTACCTTTTACAATTTACTTCTTCTCAATAAATTTGATAGTGGATCAAGGATTTACATTGATTTTCTCCTCCCTTTTACTGCAATAAGTGGTAACATATTCTACAAATTATAATAACCAATCTTATGCAGAGCTTTACAAGCCAGACCATGAACTTGACAAGAGAAAATACCAGTGAAATAAGGATTCTCATCCTTCTTCTATTTGAGTTCTAAACTCAGATAGAATGAACTAATAATTCACTCTACAAGGAATCAACCAAATTACTTGTATTATTTAAATACAAATGATAAACATCTATGCTCATCAACATAAACTTAAAAGGTTGTTTAGAATTTAATGTTTGATGGTGATAATTACTATTCAAATCCAGACCAGTGCCTAATCCAGGGCAAAGAGTCAAATGAAATATACATTCACAGAAACCTCTTAATGCAAACACACTTAGAACTAAGACGAAATGCCTTACAAGTCACCTTCTCATTTCCATATCTATGTATCAAATTACTATGCAAACATTTAACCCTCTAAAACTACCTTTAAGAATTACTCTTCCCTTGAAAGAAACTCAAAAAAAATTCCACAGTTACCTTGTAACGAAATACAAATAGATGAAGATATCATAGATATGAAACATGAACTTACACTTTAATTTATAAAAATATCTATGTTCAATACATTTAGTATAACAAAAAGCTTTAAACTAGACAAAATTCAGAAATTTGCCTCGCAGTTGTGAATTCACTGTCCTTTACAATACATTACAACTTACTATATACAATACACACTAGCTATCTTGGAATAATGAAAGAAACAAGATGAAACAAGCTTCAGATGGGTAGGAAAAGAAAAAGGTGCTAAAAGACAAAAATGATTTACAATTTCAGTCGGTGGAAGAATAAAAATTGAGTGGCTAATTTGCAATCATTTCAAATCTTTTGTAGTTGGTAGCTTTGTCCGTAGATATTCAAGGTAACCTCTAAAACTGTTATGAGACATAGTAACTGCCAATATAGGCTAAGTTACACTAGTCATTATGATGATTTCCCTCCATGTGCTCATTGATCAGGTGCCAAGTGTCATTCACTCCTCACGTATTACATCCAGATCAATTGCCATTGGCTTCTTCTTCTTGGGCTTGGTGTTGTTATCCAAAAGTGTGACCTCATCCTCTGTTGGCTAACTGAAGCTTTAAATATTTTGTAACTGCTTCATCTATCTTTTGCACCTGACATCATTAATATCCTTTACATCTATAAAAAACTTGACAAAGTAAATTTCAGCTTTAAATGCTTCATTTAAGGATTTATTAAATCTAACCATATCTAGGACATTTTCCTCTGTCAGGAAAGCCTCCTTATTAGGCATCAAGGTGTCAAACTCTCCTCTCCACTCCTCAAAATCCTTGATCTCATCATTTTTTTGATTGGATGGATAAATCTATTGAAATTAGGACCAAACATGCTTAACCTTGCTTGGAATTGATTTTCTTTTCCTTTGAAAAAGATAGAGATGTTCCAATTTTCTCTATCATCTCCCCCACTTGGCACACTTATTCAGGAAGATCTTCCCTATGGGGTTGCAGTGCCTCTAACCTTTCAAACAAGGATCCCCTATCTGACCATACACTAAACAATGGGTCCAGAGTTTCTATTTGATCTTTTACCCCCTTCTCTAGATCAGGCAACTTAATGTATGCCTTGTGCACTGCATCCAATTTCCCCTTGAGAATATCTATCCTATGTTGTAAGATGTTCAACAATGCAGATAGGGAAATATCATTCATGTCCTTGTCTAGTTGCTCTATTTCCTGTTGAGGGTCCTCAGTGACATCAGTCTGCACAACTACAACCTCTTTAGCTAGAGGAGGAAGAGCTTTGGGGGCCTCTTCCAAATGCTTATTCAGATATTCTAATTGCCCTTATAATGCCTTGATCTTCACTAAGCACTTATCTCTATCCTTTGCCATGACAATTGAATCTTCAAAGAGCCTTCCATATCTTGATGAAAATTGCTCTATTTTTTCCTCATTTAGACGGGCAAAGTGAGTAACAGCTTGGGATATCTCCAGATCAGAGGTGTTATGGATAGTACAAATGATCTTGTCCCCATCCATTTTTTCCTCTACACTGACCAGAGATGGCTTTTGTGTTCTTGGAGCCAAGGACAAGATAGATAGAGTTTGGGATTTTGGATCATATCCACAACCTCTTATCATTTATCCTATTTGGGTCTTAGAAGACAATTTAGCCTCTGGTTGCTTCCTGGTCTGATCAATGATAAATGCAGAAGCTGGATCCCATCTAGGCACAAGCAACATTCCCCTAGAATTTACCAATTGCCTAGTCTCCTCTGGTGTGATTGTTTCATATTTAGGTTCATAGGCTTTCAAAGCCTGCAAGGCTTCATCCTCTAAAGTTTCACCCTCTTTTATCTGTAGTTGGGATCCAACCTCTTGGTTCTTTATCCAAATGAGAAAGTTCTTGAACTCATTAGTTTTAATGAATGCATCATCATTCAAAAACTCTTCCTGATAAAGCACTCTCTCATCCTTGCATAATTGGAGAGGAAAATCCACTTCCTCTTGGATCTCTCTCTTCTTTTTCTTTCCCTCTATGATAGTTTTTCTTAATTGGTGATGGCACTGCCTATCACCAGTGACGAGGGCAGTTACTCTATCTTTCCTCTTTCCTTGTGTTTTTGACTGAGAAGGCTCTCCCTATCCTATCATGTTCTTCTTCCTAGAAGGCTGACTTGTTTCCTCAATATAAGAAACTTTTATGCTTTGTTAACAAATAGGTGGCACATATGTCTGAGGTGGATTGTATGCCTATATCCTCCTTCACTATATTCCTCACACTAAGAGGATGAGTTCTTTTCAGGGCCCCTTTCCTTTTCCTCTATCTTATTTTCTTGTTGGTTATACAAAGTTTCATACATTTCAATCATCTTTGTAATCCTGGTCATATATGGCATTCCCAGGAAGAAACCTCCAAAAGGTATCCCTACCTTTTTCATCTCTTTTTGTAAGTGCATCAGGTCCAATTATTTTGCAACTCTCCTTTCTACCTCTTCATCTTCAAGAATATTTCTGATAACATCCTCTTCATCACATCCTTCATGTTAGTTGTGTTGGAAAGTGATGTTTTTGGTAGGGTATGAGACACTTATGGGTTTTCATTTATGAGAACACATCTAATATATTGATCGATTGGAATGAAGTTTAGTTTTGGAGATACGGTCTTCAAAATGACTAAGTACAGAAGCAAATATATAGAGTATAACAATATTGTTTTGGATAGCGAAGATTGAGTACAATTTTTTATGACTAGAGAGATAAGAGGAAGATACTATGAAGTATGTATGACCTCCACCTAAGATTTATTTGGTTTTGGTGATGATTACAGAGAGTTAGAGTGATTTGAATAAATGTGCAGACAACAGAACAATGTAACAAAGAAGTTGAACAAGTAGCGATGATTTAAGGAGTATGTCGTGGACTCCTGGAAAGATAAGTTGGATTATGACTTTGGATAACCTATATTTTGGTTATGTAAGAGCACCAAATTTGTATTTTCTCTTTACATTATTAATTCTATTTTTTATTGAGAGCCGAAAATGTGATAATAATTAAGAGATCCGATTTGATGATGAAAAAATATATGTATATATGAAGAATTTTTGTAAAGAGAAGACATGAGATATGATAAAAGGAGGATATGTATGTATGTGAATGGTAGACATGAGACCATAGGTTGACAAATATTATTGAAGAACTATGACTGGAACTATCTAAGCATTAAAGTGCTTGTTTTGTTCATTACTAAGAACACTTTGTAATAGAAGTTTTTGTTGTAAGAGTTTTAACCTCAATTGGCCCCTAACAGGGTGTTGTATACCTTTAACAGGGTTGTTATTCCTTTAACAAGGAAATTTACTATGTAATATTCAGTTCCTAACAGTGCTAGGTCTCCCAATAGGGACATTATACTTTAGTGCATTCTTGTGGGTACCATTCCCATCGGGGTTTTCCCTTGGCCAGGTTTTTCTCGAAAAAAAATAATGGTGTTATGAGTTTTGTGTTATTTTTTATGTTCTTTTCATTTCAGCAAGCTTATGGTTTATTTGGAATTGGTTTAATTTTAATTTAAAGTTTTGTAATATTGATTCACAACCCTCTCAACATTACTCAATCCTAACAATTGGTATCAGAGCTATGGGCCCTTGAAAAGAAAGTTTAACAACTTAAGGGAGACCAGAATGGATTCACTAAGTTTGGAAGAGAACTTTGAAGTGGCACTTGAAGACCTTGATAGAGAAAAAGCAGAAAATGGTGACTTGATATTCAGTTTAAGAAGAGCTGAAGGATTCATTAATAAAATAAAGGATCAGCTTGAACTTTCAAGAAATTAGAGACATGATCTTATGGTTTAGATAAAAGAATATTCAGACAATGATAATTCAGATCAGATAAAGCAACTTGATCAAGAGAATGATACTCTGAAGCTTAATAATGAAGCAATGGCTAAAGATAGTCAACAAGAAAAGGATGCTAAGAACAAGACTAAAGAAGATTTGAAGTATGCTAATATTCTTATGGGACAAATGAAGATTGACCTTGATCATTACAAGAAAAAGTATCTAGAATTGGAGAAATATAATAAGATCATAAAAGGTGAACTTGTTGAGACAAAGAAACACATTGAGAAACTTCACATGAGCAGTTACTTGATCGATGAAAAAGAGATAGACAGAAACATAAAGGAGATATGACTGGTGTTGGCTTCAATGAAGCTGAATGTTCTAAGATTCAAGAAGAGAAACATGATGCGAAGACTGATGGAGAAAAACCTATTTTTGAAGAACCTAGAGAACAAATTAGACCTTTCAAAAGTAGATGTTTTGGATGTAACAAGTTTGCAAACATGAAGAGAGATTGTAGAGGTAATACTCCTTTCAAATTTTTTTCAGGTTATTGTTTTAATTGCAATGTATATGGGGATAAGAAAGCAGAATGCAGAAAACCTAATCAATCTAGATACAAAAAACATTACACCTGAAAGAATCAACAACTAAGATCACATGTTACAAATGTAATAACCTTGGACACATTGCAAGGAATTGTAAGTTGCAATTTAATGAGAACAAAAGACCTCCTATATGCTACAAATGTAAAAATACAGGTCATATAGAAAAGTTTTGCAGGTATAATTGAGTAAATAACAGAAGAGTACCACCTCCTATGGATACAAAGAAAAATGATAGTGATATTGGTAAGAGTCTTGTAGAATACAATAGTGATTATGAAAATTGTTTCAAGAAAGTAGAAGATAACAACAATGGTAAGATATGGAAAATCAATGAGTCAAGAGAGATATTGGTTCAGGGAGAGACAGTAGATGCTATTGGATCTTCGCCTGATGTGAAAAAATTTACCTAAATGGCCATTCATGGCTTTAGGGGGAGCATTGGATTAAGATATCTGAATATATCCATCCCTCGATTCTGAGGAGTAAGCTCTAGCGAGATTAGTTATGATATGTGAAGACATCATAGAACTTATATCTAAGAGCACAAAATTACATGATACATATTCTGTGATCGCGGGATTTGTAATTGAATGGATAGTATATGAAGTTGTATATTGGGTAATGTTCATTTTACACTTAATGATGAATAAAGGACATCTGAGCTACCCATTTCTTCACTATTTGAAGAGAAGAAACCTAAGACAAGCAAAGATCAGAGAGTATCAGAGTATCTAAAAACTATATTGCATGATTGATTGTAGTGGGAATTCAAAATTCAGTGGGATTAAGGTATTTACATCATCTACTCATATAGAAGCTATGGATGCACCTTTGATTTATGATGTTGTAGATCAACCTAGATAAAAATTAAAGAAACATTCATTTAATTCTTGTGAAGATGACCCTGAAGGAGCATTTTCCCAGACACCACATGTCATCTTGCATGTAGAGGATATTAGGGCTTACATTCATTGCAAGTATGATATATTGGGTGTTGATGAGGTTTCTACTAAAATGGAATACATGACTGCTAATGGTAAAATGAAGGATGAATTCAAACACATAGACAATCTCAGAATTATGAGAATATCAGACTTATATGAATTCAGGGAAGATGAATGGTTCAAAATATTACTTAGCAGAGTTCATGATCAATTCATCTGGATAGGAGAAAAACCTATAAAGATCTGTAGTCAGTTGATTCATGATATAACTGGGTTAGACAACACTGGAATTATCCTTGTGGCTGAGAAGAACATAAAGAAAAAAGTTGAAAACCTAACACATTCTAAATGGGACAAGTGAGATATGAAAGTGAATGATATTTTCCTACAGGATGTTAGTCTGATTGTGATGATACTTGGATACAAATTTTACTACAACAGTAGACCTAATTCAGTTTTTACAGGAGTCATTATGATGGCTTACAAGATGGTAAATGAAAACACTAAATATAACCTATGCAAAGTTTTGGCATAGCAATTCTTGGAGAATGTAAAGCTAATTAAGAAGGATAAATCTAAGACTTTTAGATTTGGCTCACTCCTAGTTCATATGTATATCCACAGTGAGCATAAGTTTCTAGGAATGCACCCTAGAGCATGGAAAGAAGGGATACCCATTGGTATTTAGACATCAAAGAGATACCAAAGGCAAAACAACACATGGGTTGATGGTGAACTATTTGGAATGATCAAGATTCTTCAGAGGCAAATGAAAGAAAGATTTAGAATTCTTGAAGAGTTTGTTGAGAAATACAAGGATACAACTTGTTTCATGGTTGAAATTGATTCTATATGTTTTGAGGTAGTTGTACCTAGGAATAAATGGTGTTACCCTATGGGTTATGAAGTCATTTTAGAAGTTCTAACTACACATATTAAACATGTTTTGGCATTTGAAGTTGATACATCTGAGGAGAGATGGGGCACATATGAAGAAAAATCAGCTAAAGTTAGAGAAGAACAGACTAGAGGTATGAGGAAAAGAAAAGTAGAAAACATTATTGATTACTGTGGAGCTTAGGTAGGTTTAACCAAAGAAGATATGAGAGAAGTAGGGAAGAGGATGGCATAGAGATCTTTTGGGTTGGAAAGTACTGCTACCATAACCCTTCCACCTCCAGAAGTTGTGCAGATAGCTAGTCCACCTTCTACAATAATTGATGTAACCACCCCTTCACCTCCACAAAAGACATTGCAGGAAGAGATAGTAAAGCTTGTACCTCAAAGAAACACAAGATCCACTAAACCAGATTCATATCCTAAGGAATAGAGGACTGAAGGAGAAGAGAAGAATTCCAAAAAAGATACCAAAAGTGACAGACATGTATGGAACCCTGATTTGAAGATGTTGGAGAAGAGAGATATTGAGAAAGGAAAGCTTATTTCAGTGAAAAAATACTATGAAAAGTATGAGGAATCTGATAAACTAAAGATTGAAGACATAGTGGTAAATCATTTACTTGTTTTCAAGAAGAATCTACTAGAGATAGAGGGAAGTATACCCGAGGAACTATATGGTAAGAAAATAGCTAGCACTTATTGAAGATGAGGCTATAAGAAATCAAGCTATTGATGACATGTTCCTAGTAGTTTTATTATAGGAGAGAGAAATAATATTGGGAGAACTCAAACCCTTGTTGAGAACCAAAGAAAGATTAGTGAAAATTATGGGCATGTAATATGAAGAAGTTTTAGAGGAAACTCAGAAGGCATTAGACCAGATACTTATGAGTTATATTCCTAAGAATACTCCACCTCCTAAACCTACTATGCCTACACCTATAGGAATTGGAGAATTCTCTGAGGCAGTTGAGGTAAGTTTTGAGAAGAGAAAAGAAATCATGCAACCAGATTTCCATGTTTCTGGTATGCTTGTGAGCCTTGATACTTCACTTGATGAGAAGGGACCATTTGCAAAAAATATTGACAAAATAGTGGTAGATGAAGAGGAATAATAGAAAGAAGAAGAGAAAAAAGTTTAATTTGAACAGATAAATGAGATAGATGCGGAAAAAGATGAAGAGGAAAGAGTTGAGGTAAAAAATGAACCCAACACATTCACTACTCTATTGTTGGCAAGTAAGGATAAAACCTTAACTACGGATGTTGATAATATGGATGATGATGAATTGATGAGACTATTTTTCATCGTATTCACAAAAGAAAAAGAAAGATACGAGAAGAAAGGAGATAAGAAGCCTAAGGTAATTACTAGAGTGATTAATACTGTGAAAAACTACTCCCAGTACCTATTGTTTTTCAAGGAAAGGATGAAGCAGAGAATCTGAGTTTGACACTAGATGATTTAGATAGTCACTATGAGTTTTTAGTGAAGATTGCTGGAGAGAAGGCATAGAAGAGTTATCAAGAGAAGAAGTTGAAGGAAGTTTTTCAGTCTATTTCATGGGACTTGGGAATTCTAAGATCAGCTACATCAAAGGCTAGAAGATGTGTTACACATGGAAGGATGCTATTCAGCTACTGCACGAACCCTATCAGACACATTAAGAATATTGAAGATATTATTGCAAAGGATAGGACAACTCTGAACAACATGATGGAAAATTGTGAGAACTCCTCACAATCTGTAATAGAGATGGACAGATAGGTTACAAGGATTCTTGAAAAGTTGAATGTATTGTATATAGAGAAAGGGAGAGTGATGACAAGATTTGGTTTGCTGAAGAGCCTAATCACTGCTAAGCTACCAATTATTTAAACCCATCTATCTAACATGGAGAAGATTGTAGAGTCATTAACTAAATATATGCCCACAAAGTTAAAGGCAGTAGAGACATCATCCTATGCACTGAATGGAATAATTCATGTTATTCAGTTATTGGTAGAATCATGGAGTGCAGAAGTGAAGATCTTGGAAGATTCCTTTCAAGATATTCTAAAACTGGTGAGAAAGCACTAAAATTATACATTTTTGTAAATTTTGGATACACCTTTTTCATTTTTGTCAAAGGGGGGGAAGAGAAGAAAAATTAATTAAGGAGAAAAGAAAAAGAAAATATATATATTTAAAGAGAAAAAGAAGAAACAGTGAGTTGGGACACTTAGTCATTTTTGCTAAGTCTTGCCATCAATTCCAAAGGGAGAGATTGTTGGAAAGTGATGTTTTTGGTATAGTATGATAAAATTTTGGGCTGTCATTTATGGAAACACATATGATATATTGATGATTCGAATGAAGTTCAGATTTGGAGATACAATCTTCAAAATGACTAAGTATAGAAGCAAAAATACAGAGTATAACAATATTTTTTTGGACAATGAAGACCGAGTATGATGTTTTATGATGAGAGATTAGAGGAAGATAATATCGAGTATGTATGACCTCCACCTAAGATCGATTTGGTTTTGGTGATGATTACAGAGCATTAGAGTGATTTGAAGACATGTGCAGACAACATAACAACGTAACAGAGAAGTTGAAAAAGTAGCGATGATTTAAGGAGTATGTCCTGGATAGCTAGAAATCTAAGTTGGATTATAATTTTGGATAACCTATATTTTTGTTATGTAAGAGAACCAAATTTGTATTTTCTCTTTAAATTATTAATTCTATTTTGCATTGAGAGCCGACTATGTGATAATAATTAAGAGAGACGACTTGATGATATATATATATATATATATGAAGACTTTTTGTAAAGAAAATACCTGAGATATGATAAAAAGAAGGATATGTATGTATGCAAATGACAGATGCGAGAGCAGAGGTTGACAAAGATCATTGAAGAACTATGACTGGAGCTATCTAAGCATTGAAGATGCTTGTTTTGTTCATTACTAAGAACACTTTGTAACAAATTTTTTTTTTGTAAGAGATGTAAGCTTAGTTGGCCCCTAACAGGGTGTTGTATACCTTTAATAAGGTTTTTATTCTTTTAACAAGAAAATCTACTATGTAATATTCAGCTCCTAACATGGCTAGGTCTCCTAACAGGGACATTATACTTTAGTGCATGCTTATGGGTACATCCCCAATGGGGTTTTCCCTTGGCCAAGGTTTTCTCGACAACAAAAAATGGTGTTATGAGTTCTGTGTTATTTTTCTATGTTATTTTCATTTCAGTAAGCTTATGGTTTATTTGGAATTGGTTTAAGTTTAATTTAAAGTGTTGTAGTACTGATTCACCCCCCCTCTCAGTATTACTCAATCCTAACAACTTGATGGTAGTGACACTTGGGGTTAGCATCTTCTTGGCACTTTTGATGAATCCTTCAGGGTCCACATACTTGTATAGGTCCATGCTCATCTTGAATTTCCCCAACCACTTTTTTATTGCCTCCATGGCCTTCTTTCCAATAGTAAAATCAACAACGCTAAACTGTCGTGGTGTAAATGTACCTTTCTTATTAGGGGCCAAGTGCTCTTTGTCTGTCCATAAGAGTTTCCAAATGAACTCCATTAAGGAAATCCTTGGAGGAACATACTTTGGAAGTATATGTGGGGGTTGAGAAGATCCATAGACTCTAATTAGTGTGTAGGTATTTTCCAAATAGAAATCTCCCCAATTGTGATCTCCTAGCCACTTATCCACATACTCACAAGGGTTTAGAAGTCTTAGCACCTTGATTGTTAACCTTCTTATATTGTACCCAACATAATTAGAATTGGATTTACAATCCAATTGAAAAAACCACAAAAGTCATTCTCATTAGATGTATAGTTCCAAACCCTAATCTAGAATTGCAAAGGGTTTTCCTGGCCTTGGAAGTGTGTCCTTGGTCTCAAATTATGTGTATCCATGCTCTCTATGTTGTGGAACAGAATCAAATGCATTAGAATTGAATAATGCATGAATTTTGGGTTAGTCTTTTTCTGGATACTTATGAGGCCCTCATGTATCCTATTAATAATATAATGAATATAGTCAAAATTAGTATTTACATGGGAGTTTGGGATGTCCAAGTTGATCATCAATAAATCCACAAACATTTTATCAATATGCCCATCAATTCCCAACACTAGACTTGACGAAAACCATAGATATCCTTTGCCACTTAGACATGTGTTTGCATCTTAGCTTATTACTTCCTGATTATTGAATTCTTCTTGACCTTTTGACCTTTTCTAGCAATTTAGCGCTAGACGCACATCTCTACTCTGATCAACAGTCCAGATTCTTCCTTGGAAAACTTGACTCAACTTTGAACTAACCATGCCCGACTCTTGGTTCATTCGAAGATTCAATGACTGAATAGATCTCCAAGTCGCCAAATGATTCTTTTAACTCAGGTTTGATCTGGAGATCACACGCTAGCCATAGATATTTTCTTAAATGAATGAACAACGCTAAGTCTCTAAATGCATTTGTACTTGAACAATTATTTCCAAGATAAAGAGATAACCCTTGATCTTGATCTTGATCCAATGATTCATGCTGAATCTCGAGACTATTTTCTTAACTGCACTTTCATTCTGAGATCACGTGACCAGGATACCTCTAAATCTTGAAATACACTTTACTAGAATTGGCTTGACCCTAGGTTCTGTTAGCACTGCCTTGTAAAAAATTTGAATTTCTTGGTCTTTTGCTACTCCCGGGTTTTCTTGTTTCAAATCTTATGCTTTACCGCCAAAAAGAAATCAAAAATCCCTTTTTTAGTCTTATTTTAGCTCACTCGCTCTATCACGTCGGTCATATGTCAATGTTGTCAAGTTGCGCAAGTGCACGATGAGCTGTCCGAGAAGGAGAATCACGCAATCGTGAGCTGTTCATGTTTAGTTTTAGTCTGTGCGCGAGTGGGCGACGAGCTGTTTTGCAATGCAAATCGTGTAGTCGCGATGTTTTATCAAGGTCAAGCAATAAGTTGTGCGAGTGTGCGACGAGGTCCTGTCTCGTAGGTTGCCCACTTGCTTAGGTTATAACTCTATTGTGTTTTGCAGCGCGAGCGTCCGATGAGGTAAAAAAGGGAAAGCCATCGCTCGGTCACACAAGTTGTTTAAAACATTCATAATAGTCTGTGACCGAGCGACTAACGAGTCATTCAAACCCTCGCTCACTCGCTGATGCTTTGAGGTGATCAACAATCAGCTCGCGAGTATGCGACGAGCCCAAAAGAAGAATGTCATCGTTCAGTCGCCAGTAAATGAAGATGATCAGAAATCAGCTTGCGAGTTTGTGGCTAAGAACAGAAAAGACACATTGCTCACTCGCGCAGGAGATAAAACTGGAGTATAAAGTGGTGTAGGTGTGCGACGAGTCAGAAAATGAAAATCATCGCTCAATCGTCGATCAAAAAATATGGAAGGAATAGAGCTCGCAAGGGTGTGACAAGGAAAGAAAAGAGATAGTCGCACACTCGCAGATAATGACAGAATATGAAATGTTAGCTCGCGAGTGTGCGACGAGTTGAAAAGTGAAGGATGTTGCGCACTCGCCGATGGTCTGAGGTAATTAAAAATTAGCTCGCGGGTGTGCAATGAGTGAAAAATGAAGGATGTCATGCACTCGCCGATCAATGAAGGTGAAAGAAAAGCCATCTCACGAGTAGGCGGGGAGTCAAAGGAGAAAAGCATCGCTCAGTCGCCCAGATCAAAAATTTAAGTTTGAAAAGCAAGAGAGTGTGTGATTAAGGAATAGATGAAAGAAAAGATGTATTGTCGCTCAGTCGCCCAAATTCAGATGACATCAGAAAGAGCTCGCAAGGGTGCGACATGGTGAAGAACAGAAGGCATCGCTCACTCGCATGAACCCAAAAGAAAAACATAAAAGGAGTACGATTACACGACATACATGAAATGAAGCTAAAGATTGGGTCATCACTCACTCGCAGAAGATGAAAAGTGGAGCAAGGATGGATGGCGAGTATGTGACCAAGTGAATAGCAGGAGTGCGTCGCTCACTCGCAAGGATCTTTCCAGAAATGAAGAAATAGCAAACAGAGCACAACATTCTGTAGAACAGGAAAGAGACATGGAAAATTTGTGTCTAAGGCCAGAGCTTCCATGGATGCCAGGTGAGGTGGAAGCTGTTGTCTTTTGATTGGCCTACCATCAAAAAAGAACAGATGGGAAGCAAAAAGGATGAATCAAATATGGTTAAGCCATGAAAAACAAACCTTGTTAATTAGCTGCCACCTATGTTCAGTTGCAGAATTTTGTTACACGCAGTTGTATAATTCTTCCAGTATGTCGGTAGCTTGTTGCATCCTTGTGGTATAAAAGGATTCCAAGA
>MU226372.1:314767-329333 GCA_018584345.1 Thuja plicata | reverse complement strand
TATATATATATATATGGGAAAAGAGACAAGAAGAGGAAGGATAAAATATAGAGAAGACAGTTTTGTTGGAACACTTATTCATTTTTTTGTTAAGTGTTGCCATCAATGCCAAAGGGAGAGATTTTTGGTAAGTGATAAATTTTGTTTAAATGTGATTCACTTTTTGGTTGTCATTTATGGAAACACATCTGTGTTTCAGATCGATTCCTATAAAGATAAGTTTTGCTGATTCAGAAATCGACTAAGTGTAGAAGCAGAGTTATAGAAGTATTTTGGATATTAAAGTTTGAGATCGATGAATTAGGGAAAGAGAGCTTAGAGGAAGATTGTATGGGGTATGTATGACCTCTACCTAAGATTGATTTAGTTTTGATTATGTATATGACAAGTTAGAAAGAATTGAAGACAGATAGACTGTAGCAGAACAACGATACAGAGCAGTTGGATAGTAGCAAAGATTGAGGGAGTATGACATGGACTCGAGGCAATCAAAGTTGGATTTTGGTTTTTGATAACCTAAAAATTGAATATGAAAGAGAAACGGCTATGCATTTGATATTTACTATATTAAATACATTTTTTTATTGAAGGTCAACTTTGTAATATTTGTAATATTCATATTGGGAGCCGACTTTGTAAAGTTGTGAGATATATATGTAAGATCCTTTTGATAAAGATATATGTTGTTGATGGACAGTTGGATGAGTTGTTGAGAAAATAGTAGAGCAGAGAATGACAAAGATCATTGAATAACTATAAAGGAACTATCTAAGCACTAGTATTTCTTAATTTGTTCATGACTGAGAACTATTTGTAATCATAATTACTTTGTAAGAGCTATAAGCTTAGTTGGCCCCTAACAGGGTGTTGTGAACCTTTAACAGGGTTGTAATTATTTTAACAAGGAATTGTGCTATGTAATAGTCAGCTCCTAACATGGACACTATACTTTATTACATCCTTGTGGGTACCATCCACACCGGGGTTTTCCTCAAAAACAAAATATGGTGTTATGAGTACTGTGTCATTTTATTATGCTCTTTTCTTTACTACAAGTTTATGGTTAATGTTTAAATGGTTAAAGAATTTAATTAGGTGCTATAATACTGATTCACCCCCCCTCTCAATATTATCCAATCCTAACAAAAATAACTTCAAAATAGAACAAGGTCATTAGGGTTTAGGGTTTTTCAAGTAAATGCACAATCAAACTCAGGGTTTACGAATCTAATACATTTTCAAAACCAAATTTCTTGGGATATAAACATTTTTCAGAAAAATTGAGGGTACACTAGGACAAAATTTGAAATTTAGGGCACAAAACCAACAATGGGAACCAAAACTTTTAGCATGACTCTAAAAAACACAAAATAGTCCCAACAACTTTAGTTACCAAAAGTATAGTAATGTGTAGGTGAGGTACACTGCTTGATAGGTGAGTATTGGGTATATTCCTGGAGGTTATTAAGTAGTGTTACCCTATGATCCTTGGTGGATACTCCCTCTTATGTGTTCAATTTCAGGTGCATTGCTCTATGAATGAATTTCTGGATTTATTTATTTTCTTAGTGAAACTTTCCACATGTTGTGTGGGATAGAATTTTTGGGTATTTCTTTTAATTGGAATTAGTCACCAACTACTATATCTAATTCTTATGATGATTGTCACTTTGGATTATTGTTAAAATACGCTCATTTTGAAAATTTATTGTTGAAATTCTTAATTTTCCCCTTTCGAGATTTACTTTTTGATCATGGTGACTATTCTAAATGTTTTCTTATGCTAGCTAGTCCTATGTTTTTTAAATCTATTAGGATCAATGTGGGAAACTAATAGTGTGTATAAGGAGAACACTAAGGAGAATGTATTATTTTGTCTTGTCAGGTAACACTAAATTTGTGAGGATGAAGTCTCAACTCTATTTTAAAGGTGTAACAGGGTTAGAAATTCTTTTTAATTATGAAAGGGAGTGCCAACCTGTAATAATGTTAATGCATGGTCGCACAAGCTATGCCAAACATACAAATTAAATTTGGGCCATGAATGGGTGTGCATACCACATCATGTGATTTTGGGAAGTATGTATCCTGAAAGGAGGACTCTAGTGGCATGATTATTATAGTTCAATATAATTGGATGTTCCAAGAACCTCCTTCAGTGTTTTAAAAAAAATTAAATTAAATTAGTACATAGATGTGGCTCCAGTTGATGACCTTACATATCATATTCGGTATAGGTCGAGCATTGAAATTTGGAAGTTAAGATTAGGCGTACATGCCTAGTGGAAGTCCTTCTTACCCGAGATGTGAGTTAGGTTTGTGATGATCCATTTTCTTAAGAAATATTGAGATGAATAGTTGAGAACGATTTATTCTACTTGTGAATTTTGGTACATGTTGTGGGCCTTGATGATCCTTTAATAATGACAATGATTACACCTCTACTTTCATATATAGATGTGATAAAGAGTTGGTCGTATTCTTTCCTTACGGTGAGACTCCATGATGGGGGATAGGGTTACTAGATGGATGGGTTGCTTGTGACAATCCTAGTTATGGGAAGGTGGAACCATAAGATTCTTAGGCTTAACTCACCCTCTTTTGGAAATGATGTGAAGATGGGTGCAAAGGGGATGTTTCTTATGGATCCATTGTCACACAGCGTAAGGTAGGGCTAGGGTCCAATAGGTAAGTGATCGTGTTTTCCTAGAATGAATGATCTCTCATTTCTCTAAGTGCACACTCCTCCTATGTTAGGAGAATTGGTTGTGCACTATTTACCTCATTGGATAGAAGGAGTACAGTTGGGTCTCTATTTTGGTAAGTACTCTTGCTTCCAAGAGGAATCCATATGTGTGTGTATTTTATTTTTGGTACTCTTGAAGTTGGGGATTGCATCCCTTGAAGAGTGCAAATTAGATAGAGGATCTTGATGACATTAATTTTCTATTAGTATGAAAACAACACTTTTAGTAAGAATACACCGAAAGACAGGTTAAAGAGAAAACTAAAAATCAGATATAAAGAGATCACCAAAAATGGCTGAGTACAAAGAGAACTAACGAGACAACTTTGTGTGTACACCGGAATTGAAAAGTGGAAAGGATAAAGAGGAACCCGACAGAGGAACCCAACGTGTAGGACATGGTGCAAACTAAGAGACAGTTAAAGAGAAAATTGACATAACAGTTCAAGTAAGGAACCCAAGAGACAATCAACTGATTTCAGAGCATAACTGACCGTCAGAAACCAAGAGTTAGTTGTAGCCCGCAAAAAGTGGATCTGACTTCCACGTCAGATAAAGTAGTTGTATTATATTTATAGAATCTTGATTTATTTTTAAAAATATTTCTTTAGGGACAAGAAACATGAATGTAAGTGCTTTAATCAGTCTAACTGATTTAAAACACATAGACTAGGAGATCAAGGTAAAAAGTTGTAAACCTGATCTTAGAGTTAACATTGTATTTCGTGAAACTTGATGATGTCAATCCATCTTATAAATAGATGATGCAATCATTCATTATAAATGTGTGAATATAGAAGAGAGGATGAATGAAGCCTATGAGCACATCTATGGATCAGATTGAATGTTTCAAGAACCAGAACATCAAAAGGTGAATTTGGTTATCAAAACCAAGAACAGAGGCTACCGAGAATCAAAGGTAATACTCAATCACATTAGGTGATAATATTATTCATGTAATATTAAATGGATCTATATCAGAAATAGGAGGTTGTATTTACCAGGTCAAATTGTAATTTTCTATCATTCTAACAAGTGGAGAAAAGTGTACAAATCCTTTCAAGGAAGGTGGATTTAACAGTCCAACTATAAATCTCTTAACTGAGTGCACACTCAAAAGTGTTGCTAAAGCTCTTAACCGAGTAGACTTTAACATGTCTCCATAAATACTCTTGACCGGGTAGATCATTAGAAGTGATCAAATTGTAAGCCTTAACTGACCCCTTCCAATCTGCAGATAGTGAAGATTTTGTGGGTGCCATCCCCACTATAGTTTTTACTTCCTAACAAGAGTTTTCTTCGATATCATATATTGTGTTATGTGTCAATTACTTTCATGAATGTTTTTATGAATGTTCACATGTATGTTAAGTTTATAAATTGATATAACTCACATCAAGATAATATAGATCAGATGAATGGATATACAATTGATTACACAAAAGTTAATTGATTAAAGGATACCAAAGTTTTAGAGGTACTGATTTGCCCCTCCCATCTCAGTATACACTTCCCATTAATTCCAAAAATTGGTATCAGAGCTAAGTATTTTCTTTGGAAAAGATTAAAGGCTTAAGAGAAAAGATCATATAATGGAGAAGTACAGACTCGACAAGAATATTGAAAATAAGAAGCTAGAAATTCAGATGATCTATGAATAGTATAAAGAAGCTAGAATCAACATGAGACAACTATTAGATGAAAGAAAGATTATGGAATCTCACTGTAATGAGATAGATTATCTTGAGGAAGAGATACCATTTTTCTTTGAGTCTACAGGATCAACTACAAGAAAAGCATCAGATACATCAGGAGAAAGCATCACAAGCCTAACTGAAATCAATCAACATCTAGCTGGACAAGTTAAATCTCTACAAATCGGTCAAGAGATAGATGATAAGGATGATTGATGTCACGAACAATGCTAGACAAGCTAAGAAAGAAAGAACATTAGCTATTGATGATAGAAGAAAGATTACATAAAATCTACATGAGAAATAGTTTGAAATACAAAGACTTACAAAGCATCACCATGAGATTACAAATAAGATTATTCTTATGAGTCAAGAGGCAAACAGAATAAATATTGAACTCATTGAAAGAATAGAAGCTATCGGTGAGCTAAGGGATGAAAATGAAAAGTTGAAACATGAAATAAGAATTCAGCAGCAACATAATGAATTTATCAAGAAAACTGAAGAAAGCAATAAAAGAAGGGATGATTTTCTTGAAGGATAATGAAGACACAACAACAACACCGGTCTAGGTTTTATCGGGAATGGAGAATCATAAAATCAAACTGATCCAAAGAATGTCTATACAAATCCAAGACCAAGAAAGATGACATGAAATCACTGTGGATAACAAGGCCACACATCAAATGTATGCAGAGGCAAAATGAAAGGTATTCCTAAATCTACATCTTCATTCATAGGATTTTGTTATAAATGTAACAAGAAAGGACATAAAGCATATGAATGTAAGTCTGAGATGAAACAACCAAAGAAGGAAACCTACATGGACAAATACTGTCCTACTTACAAAATGAATGGGCACACAAATCTTGAATGTTGGAAAAAGAAAAGACAAGCATGGAAGCCTAAAGGTCAAGATACTCCCTATCAACCAAAATGAGTCGGTAACCAGTATGTATGGGATTACAACACTTGGAAAAATTGTACAACATGTGGAAGATTTGGTCACATTATTGAAAACTGTATGAGACAATGGACTAGAAAGTCTATAGGCTGGACTAACCCCAGAATGACATGCTTACACTGTCATAAAGTTGGTCATCTCAAGAAAGACTGCAGAGAACAAATGACAAAATCAACACATATCCCAATGGAAAAACAATTGAAGACATCTGGAGGGCAAGAGATAACATGTGGATAAAAGCTTCAAAAAATGATGAAGCTAGACCAAGAAATGAAATGGTGACACCCCATCCAATGGATCCGGTGACATCACCACCCCACCTAAGAAGAAAAAGTAAGTATGGAACTGCATTACCCCAAGTTATTATTTTACATCACCTCCATAATATGTTGATAAAATGCCAAATTAGCATAAGTAAAGATGAATCATGGTATTACTTGTTAAAATCAGTGATAACTATGCTATCGAGCATACATACCAAAATCCGTGGGTATACACTCAAAGCTAAGACTACCTACACTTACCGAGAAGTGTCGGTTAACATAAGAAAGAAAATTTGCTAAGTGTAAACCGAGCCTCATCGGTAACTGAGAAAAGTGAATAAGTTGTTTGCAACACCGAAACCCGTCGGTAAAAGAAAGAGGTATAACGACTGCCCCAAAACATCATGTTGTCACCGAAGGGAAGTTAATGTATTAACTGACAAAAACTGTCTTCACACATCAAGGAGTTGGTAAGAATTAATGACTTGCTTCTCAGGGAAAACATCTATAAAAGGGTGATGAAATGAACTCACTGTTCACCATGACCAAAGAAAAGCGATGAGAGGGATTTTTATGCAAACAAAAAAAGGATCACAAAGTGACCACAACTCGACATAGAGCACTCCAAGGAGATCAAAAACAAAATTGGTGTATATAGTAAGTTCTACAACAACCAATAACTCTATTTCACACATTTCACAAAAATCTCTAAATATAGAAAAATGGCCATGACTTCAAGAAATGTGAAATTGAAGAACACCTAGAAGGATGAGTTTAAGCTCATCAAGAATTAGGCATGTGAAGAACCACATTAAAAGATTCACCCAGAGGTTGCTTCACAACCCAAAAATTCTAGAGCATTCTCATGAATACCAGCTAGGGTTTTTCTCATTGAAGATGTTTGAGCATTCATACACTGCAAGATTGTAGAAATAGGTGATTCAGAGGTTGAAAAAGCTTATAAGAAGCTATGCAACAAAGATGGAACAAGATGAGCATAGAAATATAGAAGTGAAAGGGCTCACAAATTCCCTATTATTCTTGAAGGTCTTCAAAACTGAGTGGATTTAGGTAGTACTGAGCTGAATGCACAATCACAAACTATGGCTAGATGAACCGAAGATGATAACCTGAGATGTTATCCATGCAGTAACTGGTTACCCTGTAACCAAGAAGGTAAATGCACTGAAGCACCCATTAAAGGATGATACTGAAAATACAATAGGAGCCAAATGGAATGGTAGAGGATTAAAGGTATCCACCATCACCGATGATGAGATGAAACTCAGAGCATGCGTTCTAGGCTAAAAATTCTTTCAAGCAAGCATTATGAACAACATAGAATCTGGTTGATAGGGAGAAACTTAGTCACCTCCTGAGTTGTCTTGAACTCTACTTAGGTCACTCCTAGGACCCTTAGGTTTTCCTCAATCCACCCTCCAAAGCTTGGAAAGATGCAATTCTTTCCCTCCACTAAGAATCTTCCTATCTTATTAGGTTCCCCATTCTTTGTTCCTTGCAAGAACTCCTCTCAACTATGCCTCCCAAGCCCTAATTATTGTTTTGGATTGCAAGAGGGCTAGGGATTATTTAAAATTCATTTTTCAATCCCAAAATGGGTCTCAAGTTTCCAATTTAATCCGTTTCTCCATCGCTCTCCATATTCGTAACTTTTAGGCCTTGTAGCCTTTTTCACCAATTAGGCCTCCTAAAATGTAGGAATGCACTATTTTGATGAAAACTTCTCAAAGGACCCCCAAATGTATTTTGGCAGTTCACACCTACCACACAAGACCTTCAATATTTTGGTGGTCTCAAGTCTCAACCCTGTCCGTACACCCTGTTTCAGAAATAGGGTTTTTTAAAGAATTTTAGACCAGTCTTTGGTCTTTGGACTCAAAACTTGGTAACTTGGTTTCTTGGGAACTCCTCCTCATTCTTGAGCACCTGAAAAAAAATATAAGCACATTCATGGCCACCTTGGCTCATGACAACATCCCTCCTGCATTTACCAAACACTTCTTCACAGTCTTCCTAGCCGGGCTACATCCACAGCTCGCCTAGGGCAAGACCTTAAAAATAAGTGCACACACTTCCAGCTCTACCTTCCAGATTATTGAAGCTCCATGGACTAGTCTCCATCCCTAAGAGGCCATACAAAACCAATGGTGGGAAATGGATTTAGGTCCACATCTTTGCCTCTCTGTCAAAACTAGACAATAAACTGTAGAAAACAAACTAATTTACAAGATGCAAAAGAAATGTAACTACAGAACAAATTAACTACTGGATTAACTCTATAAAATGACCAAAAATGTTCTCAAATCATCACAGTCTTAAATCTAATCCATGCACAACAAGAATCAACAAAAATATTCAAATCTGCTACTTTGTCATTCAAAACTCCTTGGCTCCAAAACTCAAAAATCCGTACAATGACTTCCCACCCTTCAAATTAGTGTTTTCCTTCCTTATATCCCCTCAACACATGTGCCTAACTCCTTGGATGAAATCCATCCAACTTACACATCAAAACCCTTAAGATAACCAAAAATGTTGTCAGCAACTTTTAAAAGTTACTAATGTTGCATAGCAACATTTTGACATCTTTTACACATTTGCACTTTTCAAGTGTTTTAACACTAATCTGACCTAACTAACCCTAGTTAGACCTCTTAGGGTATCATAGGACCCTAAAGACATGAAAAACATCAAATTTACACTTGACCACATTATCAAGTACAATGCCATTAATGAGCCAAAATGAAGTACTTTGACCTAACAAAAAGCACAATTAAACACTACTTCACACCACACTTGGTCTACATGACCTTATATAATTATAGTGACCTTCAAGAGGGTGTTTAACACTTTCACACACCCAAAAAAAATGAGATCACCAACTAAATAGCTCTCAAGGGTGCTCCTACACAATACTACCAAGGCTAAGAACTTAAGTCACCTCTAGTGATAGGATCTTAGGATCAAATCTTTGCTTCTTGAATTCATTATCAGCTACCCAAGTAGCTTTAGCCTCTGACTTTCCTTTCCATTGAATGAGATGCTCCATATAAGTTCCCTGTCTGGTCTTTTTCTTCACTCTAGAGTCCAAAATCTTCACATCTATTGGTGTTGGTGTAGGTGAAATCTAAACATCTTGTGTTATTTCCTTACTGTCTGTCTGTGAGTCAGTTTGTACTGATGTAGGTCCTTTATACATCACCAAATCTTGCACATTAAAGATAGGTGATAATGCCAAATCTGAGGGCAAGTCTATTTTATAAGCATTTTTCCCATATTTTGCAAGAATCTTGCAAGGACCTATCCTCCTCATTTGAAGTTTGGTGGGGAATCCCTTGTACAACCTGGATTTGTTAAGATGTACCATCACAAGATCACCCACAACAAACTAAACATCTCTCCTCCCTTCATCAACTTTGGCTTTTAGTCTTTGTGTAGACTCTTGGAGCTGCTTCTTCACTTGGTCATGATTATCCTTCATTGATTGAGTGAAGTATTTTGCATATGCACTCTTACCTTCCTCATGTGCCAAATGTCTTAACTCCAACACACTTCTAGGGTATAGCCCATAAACTATTTCAAAGTGGCTTTTGCCTGTTGTCCTATTAACACTGTCATTGTAGGAATATTCTTCCTGTGGTAACAAATGATCCCACATCACTCCATACTCCTTTGTCAAGCATCTAAGGAGATTTCCTAGCACTCTGTTAATAAATTTAGTCTGACCATCAGTTTGGGGATGGTAGGCTGACCCAAATGATAGGTTATTTCCTAACCTTGTCCATAAGGTCTTCCAAAAATGATCCATAAATTTTACATCTCTGTCAGATACTATGATTATGGGTAAGCCATGAATCCATACCACTTCCTTAAAGAAAAAATGTTCAATATGACTGGCATCATGGGTGGTTTTGCAAGCAATGAAGTGGCTCATCTTACTAAATCTATCTACCACCACAAATATACTATCTAAACCAGTCTTGGTCCTAGGCAACCTAACCAACAAATCCATACTAATACATTCCCAAGGCCTATTAGGAATGTGTAGAGGTTGGTACAAACCCACATTAGAAGAGGTACCCTTAGCTTTCTGACATACCAATCATTTCTCCACATACTTCCTGATGTCCTTTTGCATCTTAGGCCAATAATAGAACCTTTGCACTAGTTCTAGTGTTTTGTTTAGGACAAAATGGCCACTTAAGCTCCCATTATGCTTTTCTTGTATCACATTCTCCCTCATAGATCCCTTAGGGATACATAGCTGTCCTCCTTTGAATAAGAAACAATTTTGAATAGTATAGTCTGCAAATTGACTATGGAAATGGTTTTTGAAATCTTTACATACCTTGTATGCTTCTGAGAAGTCTTCATCTCCTTCATAGAGCTCCTTGAAGCTCTCTAAACCTATACTTTGTAGCTGCACCTCTTGGACTGTCAAGAGTCTCCTACTCAAAGCATCAGCCACCTTATTCAACTACCCTTTCTTGTGTTTAATAGTGAAGGTATAGGCCTACAAATATTCCATCTATTTGAGATGTCTATTGCTCAACTTCTCCTGAGAATTGATAAAAATCAAAGCTTTATTGTCAGTATAAACCAAAAATTCCTTTGGCAAAAAATAGTGCCTCCACTTCCTCAAGGATTGCACCAATTCATATAGCTCTAGGTCATAAGAGGAATACCTTTCCTTAGCCTCATTTAAATTTTCACTATAATGCCACTGGTCTATTCTCTTGGTTCAATACTGCCCCAACAACTATACCACTTGCATCACATTCAAGGGAGAACAACTTATCAAAATTTGGAAAAACCAAAATAGGTTGTGTAGCCACTTTCTTTTTCAACCACTCAAAATCCTTACCAGCCTTTGGAGTCCATTTGAACTTAGTTTTCACTCCACCTTTAATTGTATCTAGGACTGGTGCACATATTTCACTAAAACCTCTAATGAACTTCCTATAAAATTGGGCAAGTCCATGGAAACTCCTTACCTTAGTGCTGGATGTAGGGGTAGGCCAGCTTAATATTGCTTCAACTTTTCTAGGATCCATGTTCAAGGTTCCTTGAGACACCACAAAACCAAGATAGATCAACTCTTGCTTCATAAATTCACATTTTTCCAAATTAATGGACAACTTCTCCTCATGAAGTTTCTTCATCACAATATTCAAATATTGGAGGTGTTCCTCCTTTTTCTTACTGAAAATTAGGATATCATCAAGGTACACAAATACAAATCTACCTATGTAGTCCTTCAACACTTCATTCATCAACCTCATAAAGGTGCTTGGAGCATTGATAAGTCCAAAGGGCATGACCAACCATTCATAGAGCCCTTTTGTAGTCTTGAATGCTATTTTCCATTCATCCCCCTCCTTAATTCTAATTTGATGGTACCCACTCTTCAAATCCAACTTGGTGTAGTACCTTTCTCCTCCCAAAAAATCCATAAGATCTTCAATCCTAGGAATGGGAAATCAATACCTTATAGTGATCCTATTAATTTCCCTTGAATCTATACAAAGCCTCCACTTACCTCCTTTTTTTGATGCTAGAACCACTAGTACTGCACATGGGCTAATGCTTTGTCTGATTAGACCTTGGTCCAAAATTTCTTGGACTTGGCTAGCTATCTCCTTGTTTTGATCAAGAGTCACCTTGTATGCAACTTTATTTGGTAGAGATGGTCCTATTATAAAGTCAATTTGATGACTTATGGCTCTAGGGGGTGGTAACATTGTAGGTGACCCATCACTAACTATGTCTTTAAACTCCTTCAATAACTCTTGCACCTCCTTTGGTAATGGTGCTTGTTCCACCTTCTTCTCTTCACTAGGCTTAAACATATAAGCATAGTCTGTTCCTTCTCCATTCTTCACACCTTGCATGTACTCTTTACCTCCTTGCAATAAGACATTAGGTCCTACTGATGTAGACCCCTCATCATCAATGAGTGACTGAATTGTGTAGGTGACCCCATCTTTTTTGAAAGAATAAGAGTTCTTCTCTCCATCATGATTTGTCTTCCTATCAAACTGCCATGGCCTACCTAAGAGTAGGTGGCATGCATCCATTGGGAGTATATCACACAAGATTCTATCCACATATTTTCCTATTGAAAAATCAACCCATGCTTGCTCATTTACAAGCACATGTTATCCCTTATTCAACCATGTAACTCTATAAGGGTTTGTATGAGGTATCTTGGTTAGTCCTAGCTTTCTGACTGCCTCCTCTGAGATGATGTTATCAGTAGACCTTGAGTCTATGATCATCCTACAAACTTTGCCAATTATCTTGCACTTCACTCTGAAAAGTGCCCTCCTTTGTTTAGCTTCTTCTTTGACAGGTTCCTTAACGAGAATCCTGCAAATCATTAGATTCTCCCCACTCTCTGAATCAAGGTTAATTTCAGGAGCTTTAGTATTGCTGGTCTCTTCTTGGGCTAGGTAATTTACCCTCTTTTCACCATGTGAACTAGAAGCCTTCTGAGGGCATCTATAGGCTAGATGGCCTAGTTGATTACAATGAAAACATTTCATATTTTCAAAGTGTGAGGCTCTACCTGAACCTCCAAATCTTCCTCTTCCTCCACCTTGGAATCCTCTACCTCTACTCATACTGCCTCTTCCACTGGTCTCATTAACTATCTCAGTCAATTTGGATTCTCCTTGAGATCTATAATCACTGCCTCTACTAGAAAAACTACCTCAATGTCCTCTATTTTCTTTTCCTCTACCTCTCCCTCTTGAGGTCTGATCATGTTTCCTCTTTCTTTTCTCTTCTATCTTTAAAGCCATCTGATAGCATTGTCTCACACTGGTTAGGGTAGTAAGGCTCATCTCTTCTTGTATTGACCATTTGAGTCCATTATGATATATATCTAATATAATGCTCTCATCCTCCACTATCTTGGATCTTAAGAATAAATTTTGGAACTCCTCAAGTATATGCTTGGACATCAAGGTCTTTCTACCTGAGGTTTTGTCTCTTCCAATGCATCTAAACTTCATAATCATTCGGTAGGTAAGTCTGCTTCAACTTGGCTAACATACCCTTCCATGTAACAATAGGGTTCTTGCCCTCTTTCTCTCTCTTAGTCTGAACATATTTCCACCAAGTAAGTGTTGGTCCCCTCAACCTAGACTTAGCCACTTTCAACTTCTGAGCATCTATCACACCATCACATTCAAAGTGATTTTCAAGACTGTATATCCAGTCCATGACTAGATCAACATCCATTTGTCCACTAAAAAGTAGCACACCCTCCAAAGCTTTTCCACTTAAGTCCTTGAGTGCCCTCAAGAAAGGTTCCTCTGGTAAGATCAGATCAGGAGCAGGTGCTTCTTCTTCTAAGTCCAACTCCTTCTCGTTAGCTTCCTTCTCTTCTTTCTGATCTACCTTGTCCTTCACTCTATCTGCCTTGTCATGGACTTCCCCTAAGAGTTTCTCTAATTGGATCAATCTTTCTCTTAGAAGTATTTTTTCCTCTTCTTGTTCTTCAACCTTCTTGGAAAATTCAACATTGGTCACCATCTTGCTAGATACACTTGACTCTCCACTTGATTCTTACGTCTACAACATCCACTAGCTGCAACACTTCTTATCCCAAATCTTGAACCTATTCTTTGATACCACTCTGATAGGGATAAAATTAGTCACCTGTTGAGTTTTCTTGAACTCTACTTAGGCCACTCCTAGGACCCTTAGGTTTTCCTCAATCCACCCTCCAAATCTTGGAAAGATGCCTTTCTTTCCCTCCACTAAGAATCTTCCTATCTTGTTAGGTTCCCCATTCTTTGTTCCTTGCAAGAACTCCTCTCAACTATGCCTCCTAAGCCCTAATTATTGTTTTGGATTGTAGGAGGGCTAGGGCTTCATTCAAATTCATTTTTAAATCCCAAAATGGGTCTCAATCCATTTCTCCATCTATCTCCATATTCCTAACTTTTAGGCCTTGTAGCCTTTTTCACCAATTAGGCCTCCTAAAATGTAGGAATGCACTACTTCGATGAAAAATTCTCAAAGGAACCCCAAATGTCTTTTGGAAGTTCACACCTACCACACAAGACCTTCAATATTTTGGTGGTCTCAAGTCTCAACACTGTCCACACACCCTGTTTTAGAAATAGGGCCTTTTCAAGATTTTTAGACCAGTCTTTGGTCTTTGGACTCAAAACTTGGTAACTTGGTTTCTTGGGAACCCATCCTCATTCTTGAGAACTTGCACAACATATATAAACACATTTATGGTTTTCTTGGCTCATGATAACATCCCTCCTGCATTTACCAAACACTTCTTCACAGTCTTCCTAGTCAGGCTACATCCACAGCTCACCTAGGGCAAGACCTTAAAAATAAGTGCACACACTTTCAGAGCTCTACCTTCTAGATTATTGAAGCTCCATGGACCTATTCTCCATCCCCAAGAGGCCATACAAAACCAATGGTGGGAAATGGAGTTAGGTCCACATCTTTGCCTCTTTGTCAAAACTGGACAACAAACTGTAGAAAACAGACTAATTTACAAGATGAAAAAGAAAAGTAACTACAGAAAAAATTAACTAATGGATTAACTCTATAACATGACCCAAAATGGTCTCAGATGATCATAGTCTTAAATCTAATCCATGCACAACAAGAATCAACAAAAATATTCAAATCTACTACTCTGTCATTCAAAACTCCTTGGCTCCAAAACTCAAAAATCCATACAATGACTTCCCACCCTTCAAATTATGGTTTTCCTTCCTTATATCCCCTCAACACACGTGCCTAACTCCTTGGATGAACTCCATCCAACTTACACATCGAAACCCTTAAGACAACCAAAAATGTTGTCAGCAACTTTTAAAAGTTGCTAATGTTGCATAGC
>MU226372.1:270804-291566 GCA_018584345.1 Thuja plicata | reverse complement strand
AAGGACATGCCTCTTCCTATTAATCATAAGTTAATCAATCTTATAATGTTTCATCAATCAATTATTAATTAAGAATAATATAATAATTTAATATTAAATATTAAATTCCATATGATTAATAATAATATAACATATATAATATATTATTATTAACCAACATGTATTATATATATTCTAATGATCATATGACTGAAGCTACAAACATTAACAATCATCATACTCATTTGGTTCTTAAATTCCTTGATACTCAATTTCATGTACTTCTCCTCTTTCACTTTTACCTTCTTCTCTATGAAGACCTTATCTTGTTGCTATATATTTCATATCATAATTTTTACTCATTTTACAAGGTCTGACGAGTTCATAAAAATATTGAATGGAATTGAATATTTCCTTACTCAAATAAATTTCTCCTATCTTTCCTTTATTCTAAATAGTTCCATTTTATTACATGATTAACTCCTTTGATACCAAATATCTACTTTAATCCATCCTTCCATGCTATTAGATGGCTCATGCTTTCTTGCATTGATCTAGTTTTCCCCATGTTGATTTTTTTTGGAATGCACATTCTCAACCTTTTCAAGTGAGCATCCATAGTTTTGATTGGTTATTTCCTTCTTTATCATCATATCATTACCTAAAAACACACTCAAACAAATTCTTAGTTTCAAAAATACCATATTTATATGTCACTGTAGATGCTTCTACCATCCTTCATATCAACATATCTTGAATATTCCAAGGTAACTCATCATTCCTTGATACTTTCATGATTTTTCTAGGTCTTTTCATCACTACAAAATTTCTCTTCCTCTTCCAATGTATTTATAAACTCTTTTCCACTAATTAACATCACACTTTACCCCAACTTTTGGTCTTTATCTTCCTCCTTCAAGGGTGTTAAGGTATACGAGGTTCTATCTTTCTCTATGACTAATATTTTTCCTACTCTCATGCTTATAATTCCTATCATATTTCCATGGTTTTCTAGGTATCATATGTCACACATCCATAGGATTGATTTCACCTAAAACCTTGTCCATATATATCCCTATTTGGATCTCTACGCAACATTTTTCATTGACTAGTACTTATTTCCCATTATTCAACCATGATACTTTATAAGTTCTAGGATGAGGTAATCTTTCCAAGTTCTATTTCTTTACCATCTCAATAGAAATAAGATTATGCATACTTCCTGAATCTATAACAACTTGAAAATACTTACCTTGGCACTTGAAAATATTCTAGAATAGTTAATTCCTTTGAGGTATCTCTTTCTCAATTATAACTTTGATCATATCCTTCTCATCAGAAAGGATTCTCATACTTCTGGTTCTTCTACTTGTGGTGAAAATTTGACACTTTCATCATCTCCACCTTGAGAAATTTGATTCCTTCTCTCACTCCTACAAGAAGAGGTGGACTATTCTTCAGGTAATTTCCATGCTTGATGACTTGTAAAAAAATTATTACATTTATAACACTTTTTAGTGAGTCCACTTGTTCCTCCTCTACTCCCAAATCGGCCCCTAAAATTTGGCCTTCTTTCACCAAAACATCCTCTTTATTTGTTGCATATTATTGTGAATGTTTTAAAACCTGATCAACAAGTTTGCAGACAATGAGGATGTAAATTGGACTTTGGAACTCCATTTGCATGCATGGAATGTGGAGGAATTGCAACTTTGATATTAAAAAATGACTATCCAAGGGTACAAAAGTTTCTAAGTCATGGATGACTTTGTGAAACAAAAAGATATGATGGTAATACAAATGAATAATCTTTTCAAGGAATCAATATGAAAGATCATTCAAATATTACTTTGAAATGTGTGCGTACAGTGCATTGTTGGTCCACTAAGCGTTAGTAATAACTGAGAGGGGGGGTGAATCAGTGGTCTCAAAAATATTCCAATAATCAACCCTTAAAAATTAGTACCACAAAATTATACCTCTAGTTATCTTTAGTCCTATAAGATGAATGCCTCCAAATACTTATATGCAATTACTACTGCTCGGAATGCTTTGTAAAACCTTCTACTATAAATTTACCGAATAGCAATCTATTAATTTACCGAAAGCTAGTAAATCATCTAGTGCATACTGATCAATCCAATTAAGTTAAGTATAATGAAAAACACTAAAGTAATGACTCATAAACACATTGACACATGGATTTTTAACGTGGAAACCATGTTAAGGGAAAACCCACTTGGGACTGGTAACCCAAATTTTTCACTCTTCCAAAGTGATCTCGGTGAAGAGCCAACCCTACTAAAGGTTACAAACACACTATTATGTATGACCTTGTTAGAGGATTTAAAAGTTTAGTCTAACACTTGATATCGAGCATCTCTATGCTACCATCCTTGATAAAAAAACTCACTTGGCCTGTCAATAGGTATCTGGCATGTCATGCTATCTTCATGAACAAACTTTTTGATACTCCATTGGATGTATCTCAATATAGAAAGGATCTTTAAATCCCGCTCGATTAAGAGACTTTCTGAATCAATGATTAAACTCAAACAATGTGATTTTTTCACATATACAACTTATAACTGCAGATTTTTAGATCTATTGTAATCTCACAAAACTATTCTGATCAATATAAATCTGTTTATACCTTTGCTCCACTTTGATTCTTCTTGGTGATGTTGTGCTTTGTTTCTTGGTGTCCACAAAATTCTTTAGCTTGTTGATCAGCACTGTATGAAGTTTCTCTTAATCAATTTCTCTTCAGCATCCTCTTGTTCATTCCTTCACACTCACCAATTCATAATGAATTGATTTGTCTCTTAAATAGACATGATATCACCATTTTTAGGTTCTTGATCTTCTTGATCTTGGCATGATCCACAATTCTCGCCAATCATATTTAAAGCAAAAATCCTATTTTATCTCGCTGAGATCTTCTTGCCAACTCAACAAATTATCTTTAAATCAATCACTTATCTCTGGCTTATCTTGTCAATGAAAACAATGATAACTACCAGTTAACTATATATTTATCTTTGCTAGCTAGATATTTTGTTGTTTCTGAACTCAAGTTAATTTTAGTTTAACTCTCTAATAGCATTGGTCAAAACTCCAGTTCTCCTTGGGCTTCTCCGTCAGTTTACACTATGTTTTTGGCCATCGGGTTTGCTTGTGATTCTGCTCATCGGTAATGCTCATTAGTTTTCTTTCTCGGGCATCATTGTGACTTGACTTTCAGTGATCTCTATCTGTCGGGTTCCACTGACTGTCAGTGTTTGTAGTCACAATGTGAATGCTTGTCTTTTATGCATTACAAAAAGCATAATCTTTATCTCTCTGATTCTCTGAAGTATTTGACACTTTGATTATAACCGATTAGATTATATCAAGTTGACATCAATCACAATACAATCCATTAACTGATTTAATGTATTATATTATTCTTCTGCATTTCGGTGATCAACTTAACATCTTCAAAAATTCAATCAGTTACATGTCATCAATCTCTCCCTTTGGCATCGATGGAAACATACTACATTATCATACTATACTATCACTAATACAATATGAAATATACAATTTCATCAAGATTTCCTAATGTAACTATTACAAATGTCTGGCTCTCGGTAAGCTCAAAAATAGATTAGATTTGTTTCTTGCAGAGTGGTTGTCTTCAATCTTTAATCCCTTCACTGGATAGATGTATCATCCGATACATCTGTTCTGATATGTTCTTTGCCTTGACTGATCCTCATCTTGATAATCTCTTTTTCCTTTGATTACATTCTTTATCTTTTGTCTGAACTCTCTCCCTTTGTTACTTCTCTCCCTTAGATGGATATTTCATTTGTAATCAATTTCTCTCCCTTAGAATATTGATTAACTCTTCATTTCTGATTCTCAAGTACTTCTCTTCATGGATAATGATAATGAGATCATCTCTCCCTTTGTATGATAATGAGATATTTCTCTCTCTTTGACAACAATGCCAAACAAAAAACTTCTCCTTATTTTATCATCTATATCATCTTCCATCCCTTTACATAATATATTCCTTGAATTTCCCCATCCATCAACAATACAATGTCCTGATTTTTGGTGCAGATATGTACCTTGCAATGTACAAATGTATCTATTGTTATCCATTTTAGTGTTTGCATCAACATGATTGATCTTCAGATTTGGTATAGGCTGATGCAACCTCCTAGTTAGATTAATGACCGATAGACAAGGGTTGAACCCCTAGTTTTTGTCTCAGATACTCAAATGTATCCTTCGACAATGGATTGGTGAATATGTTAGCTAACTGTTCCTTTGATTGAACATATTCTAGTTTCACTTCTTTTTCTTTCACTTGTTCTCTCAGATAGTGATACTTGATTGCAATATGCTTAGTCTTAGCATGCATGAGTGGATTCATAGAAATGTTTATTGCACTGGTTTTATCATAATAGATGATTACTGGTTCAAGGATCTTCATATGCATATGTTCTAGTAATTGTTTGATCCATGCAATATTAGATAAATTTGTAGTAGCAGCCACATACTCTACTTCTCCAGTAGACTAAGAGATGCATCCTTGCTTCTTGCTTATCCATGTGACAAGTCTGTCACCCATGAAGAATTCTCCTCCAGTTGTGCTCTTTTAGTTATCAATGTTTCCATCCTAATTAGCATCTGTATAGACTTGTAGCTCAAATATTCCTTCTCTTTTGTACCATAAGCCATAGTCCTCGATGTTCTTCAAATATCTTAGAATTCTATTGACATCAGTCATATGTGATTCTTTGGGATTAGCAGAGAATCTTGCAACTATCCCCACTGCATGTGCTATATCTGGTCTGGTGTGAACAACATACATCAGTTTTCCAATCATTAACCTATATATGGTCTAGTTTACCTCCTTTGTCTTATCTTCTTTTGTCAGCTTGCATCTAGTAGCCATAAGTGTTCCAACTGGTTTGGAATCTTCCATCTTGAATATCATCAACACTTCCTTGATGTATTTGGACTGAGTGATGTATATGCCTACATCTTGTTGAAGAATCAGTAGACCAAGAAATAATTTGATCTCTCCAAACATAGACATTTCAAATTCCTTGCTCATTTCATCAGCAAAGGATTTTCATAACAATTCATTTCCTCCAAAAATGATATAATCAACAAAATTTCCAGCAATCAAAATATTACCATCAGTATCTTGTTTTAAGTATAGTTTGCTATTTACACTTATTCTAATAAATTTTATGCTAATGAGATATGAGTGAAGTATTTCATACCAGGCTCTTGGTGATTGTTTCAATCCATACAAGGCTTTGTGTAGTCTACATACCATGTTTCTCTTGTCAGGATTAATAAAGCCTTCTGGCTATTCAATGTATACCTCTTCTTCAAGTATTTGGTATACCTTGAATCCTTTAAATGCAACATAAGAAACTAAGATTCTAACTCCTTCTAGTCTAGCAATAGGTGCAAAGGTTTCACCATAATCAATACCTTCTTCTGTGCATATCCCTTGCATACTAATCTTTCTTTGTTTCTAGTGACTTCTCCATTCTAATTCAAATTTTTTCTGAATATCCATTTGGGATTGATGACAATCTTATCATCTGGTCTCAATACTAGTGTCCATGTATTGTTCTTCTCAATTTTTTCTATTTCCTCATTCATAGCACTGACCCATTCTTCATTCTCAAGTGCATTGTAAATAGATTTAGGCTCAAAATAAAAAAGTAAACATCTGGTGTTAAGTGACTTACTTATTATTCTTGTTCCATCCTTCTTGTCTACTATGATTTGGTTCTATGGATGATGCCTTCTGACATACTTGGCAAGTTTTGGTTTAGCTCTATGTTCATCATTCTAATTATCTTCTTCACCTTCATTTTCATCTCCATTGTTTGGAACACCATCTTGAGTGTTATCCTGATCATCGGTAATTGCAGCCTAATGCTCGGGTGCAATGTTCTGATGCTCAAGAGTGACACATTGTTGCTCGGGTAGAGTTTCAAGCTCTATATAAACAAACTTGTTGTATTCCTCTGGTTCCTTTTTTCTTTCCTTATCATTCTTTTATGCAAATTCATCTATTTTCACATTTTCACTTTCAATGATTTTGTTAGATGACTTGTTAAGACATTTATAAGCCTTGCTTTTGGTTGAGTACACTAGAAAGATACCTTCTTCACTTTTGTAGTCAATTTTTCCATTTCTTTCATCCTTCAATATATAACATTGACTACCAAAGATTCTGAAGTAACTTAAATTGGGTTTATGACCATACCAAAGCTTATATGGTGTCTTCTTTGTGTCCTTCAATTGTACTCTTTTTAGTGTATAAAGAATAGTACTTACATCTTCCCTCTAGAATTTTTGAGTGATTCTTTTCTCAATCATCGATTTTCTTATACAATCAACAATTGATCTGTTTCTCCTCTCAACAATTCCATTTTCCTGTGGTGTCCTTGGTGTAGAAACCTATCTTTTAATTCCATGCTCATTGCAATAGTCAGTGAATTCTTCTGAAGTAAATTCCCCTCCTCTATCTGACCTTAAGCATTTCAATTTCTTTTTACTTTGTTTTTCAACCATTGCTTTATATCATTTAAACATCTTAAATGCTTCTGATTTATCTTTTAAAAACATGATTGTCATCATTCTAGAGAAATCATCAACAAAGAGAATAAAATACCTATCTCCATAGTAGCTCTTTGTCCTCATCGATCCACATAGATCTATATGGACTAATTCTAGAATTGTAGTAGATGTATGGGTTTTTCCCTTGAAACTAGACTTTGTCATCTTACCTTTTTGACAATTCTTGCACATGATATGCTATGTCTTAGTCATTTTTAGTAAGCCTCTGACATTCCTTTTGTTTCTTATCCTTATCATGTTGTCAAAGTTCACATGACACAATCTTTTGTGCCACAACCATATGTCTTCGTTTGTAGCCATCAAACAAGTGGTGTTAGTGTCATCAAGATAGAAAAGGTTACCTTTTGTCTTCTCACCGGTACCAATCAACTTTCCCGATTCATTGAATATCTTTGCCTTCTTATTTTCAAATGCTACTCTGTGACCTGAATTGTTCAACTGAGAAACACTGAACAAATTGTAATTTAGTCCTTTAACCCAATAAGCATTTTCACATTTTATCAGGTTATTCAACATTATGGTTCCTTTACCTTCAACTGGACAAGGTGTATCATTTCCCATTCTCATTGAACCACCATTATAGTATTCAAAATTTTCAAACTTTTGTTTATCACCGGTCATATGATGAGTGTAGCCACTATCTATGATCCAGACATCATTTTTACTAGCTTTAGATATGAATGCAGTTTCTACATACCTTTGTTCATCTTCATCTGAATCATCCTTCATGGCTAAAAATACCATCTTGATGTCTTCTTCTAATTCAGTGTCAGTGTCATTAGCTCTGTTCTTAGCTAGGTAACAAGCTTTATTCCCTTTGTCCTTGTAGTCTCAGGTATCTCTCTTGTCAGATTTTCAGTTGCTCTGGTATTCTCTATTTTCACCTTTATCAAACTTCTTCTCATAAGGTCTATCATTTCCTCTGTCATCTTTTCCTTAGTTTGGAGATCTTGTAGCAAAGTGTCCAACCTCTTTACAATTGAAACATACAAGTGGTAATTTACCTTTGCCTCTCTATAATCTTCTAGCCATTAGTGATTTAATCTCATGAAGTCCTTGATCTTCATTATCACTGTCACTATCATTTCTAACAACATGTTTATGACTTGAGTTACTTATCTTTAGAGAATATTTGAATGCAGATTCTATAGATGGTAAGACACTATTGTCAAAGTTATTCATCTCAAATGAAATTAGTCTACCAATCAGACTATCTAGAGTAACTGTATTGTTTGCAACTGCTCTCATTTGTTGAATAACAAAGACTCTAATAGCATAAACAGGCAATAAGGTTCTTAAGATTTTTCTTACTACTATCTCCTCTTCAAGTACACCTCCAACTCCTCTGATAGCATTTACTACCTCTTTGATTCTGTAGCTATGCTGAGTAATGTTTTCTCTGTCTTTCATCCTTAGGTCATGAAACCTCCCTCTTAGGATTTCTGCCTTTGCTCTGAGTACATTGGCATCTCCTCCATGTACAAGCTTCAACTTATCCCACATTTTATTTGCAGAGGTGCAGGTTTTGACGTCTTCAAACTCAGCATCAGAGATTGATGATGCAAGTTCTATCATCAGGTAGTTATGCTCATGCTTGAATCTTAATTTCTCAAGAGTATGAGGTGCCGTAGGCAACACATATTCAATATCTAAGTATTGAACAATATCATTTCCAATACCTGATAGGTGGAGTCTTATTCTTCTTTTCCATGAAGTAAAGTTATCTTTATTCAACTTGGGCACATCTCGTTTGTTCATCTTGTGATCTTTTGCTTGAGCTATTAAACTCCCTTTCTAAGAACACAAGATCTGATACCAATTGTTAGTAATAATTAAGAGGGGGGGGGGGGGGGGGAATCGGTGGCCTAAAAATATTCCAATAATCAACCCTTAAAAGTTAGTACCACAAAATTATACCTCTAGTTATCTTCAGTCCTATAAGATGAATGCCTCCAAATACTTATATGCAATTACTACTGCTCGAAATGATTTATAAAACCTTCTACTATAGATTTACCAAATAGCAGTATGTTAATTTACCGAAAGACAGTAAATTATCTAGTGTATACCGATCAATCCAATTAAGTTAAGTGTAATGCAAAACACTAAAGTAATGACTCATAAAAATATTGACACATGGATTTTTAACGTGGAAACCCATTTAAGGGAAAAATTACTTGGGATCGGTAACACAAAATTTTCACTCTTCTAAAGTGAGCTTGGTGAGGAGCCAACCCTGTTAAATGTTACAAACACACTATTAGGTGTGACCTTGTTAGAGGATTTAAAAGTTTAGTCTGCCACTTGATATCGAGCATCTCTATGCTACCATCCTTGATCAAACACTCACTTGGTCTGTCAATAGGTATCTAGCATCTCATGCTATCTTCATGAACAAATTTTTTGATACTCTATTGGATGTATCTCAATGTAGAAAGGATCTTTAAATCCTTCTTGGTTAAGAGAATTTTTAAATCAATGGTTAAACTAAAACAATATGATCCATTCACATATACAACTTATAATTGTAGATTTTTAGATCTATTGTAATCTCACAAAACTATTCTGATCAATATAACTCTGTTTATACCTTTTCTCCACTTTGATTCTGCTCAGTGATGTTGTGCTATGTTGCTCGGTGTCCACAAATTTTTTTAGCTCTTTCCTCAGCACTGTATGAAGTTTCTCTTCACTAGTTTCTCTTCATCATCCTCTTGTTCATTCCTTCACACTCACCAATTTGTAATGAATTGAGTTGTCTCTTAAATAGACATGATATCACTGTTCTTAGGTTCTTGATATTCTTGATCTTGGCATGATCCACAATTCTTGCCAATCAGATTTTAAACAAAACTCCTATTTTATCTTGCTGAGATCTTCTTGCCAACTTGACAAATCAGCTTTAAATCAATCACTTATCTATGGCTTATCTTGTTGATGAAAACAATGATAACTACCAGTTAACTCTATATTTAGCTCTACCAGCTAGATATTTTGTTGTTTCTAAACTCAATTTAATTCTAGTTTAACTCCCTGATAGCATCCGTCAACACTCCAGTTCTCATTGGGCTTCTCCGTTAGTTTACACTATGTTTCTGGCCGTCGGGTTTTCTTGTGATTCTTCCCGTCGGTAATGCTCGTCGATTTTCTTGCTTGGGCATATTGTGACTTGATTGTCAGTGATCTCTATCTATCAGGTTCCATTGACTGTTAGTGTTTGTATTCACAATGTGAATGCTTGTCTTTTATGCATTATAGAAAGCATAATCTTTATCTCTCTGATTCTCTGAAGTCTTTGACACTTTGATTATAATCGATTAGATTATATCAAGTTGACATCAATGAAAATACAATCCATTAACTGATTTAATGTCTTGCATTATCCTTCTACATTTTGGTGATCAACTTAACATCTTCAAACATTCAATCAGTTACATGTCATCACTAAGAGGGGGGGTGAATCAGACAAAATCAACTTAAATACTTAAAACTCAGCTCACTGATTCACTTGGTAGAAATGAATACAATAATGGATGAATCACCAAATAAATTAATAATTTAAACAACCATACATCTCATAATATGAAAATCAATCATTCAAACTTAGTTAACAGCATATTTAATGAGGAAAACCAATAAGGTAAAAAACTCTGAGGGAAATGTGACCCACAATAAAAAATGTACCCTTCTGAAGTACGCTTGGTTAAGAACTTATCCTGTTAAAGATTACAAAAACATTTTCTAGATGTGACCCTATTAAAGGGATTTACCTAAGATCTATTAAGATCTTCACCCTGTTAGGAGTGACCTTGTTAGAGGTCTTCAAACTATCTTTTGGAATGTCAACTACTTCTAGGATTTACAAATAGGACTATTAAATCCACTCGGTTAAGAGATTCTTCTCTATTACAAATTCTAACAAGCAACAATAAAACTTTGATTTGTAAATATATCAACTACCTTTTCTTGGGTTAGATCCTTTATGCTCATATGAATAATGGCATCACATACTCCATTTGTCTCTTCTCTAGATTTTAGATTCTTCTCTTTCTGCTTCTCTGCTCTTCTCAGTAAATTTTATTCTTTAGCTTCTTCTACTTCTCAATTAAACTCACAAGCATCATATCTCTCCTTAGTTCTCATCCTTTATATAGAAAAAAAATTTCCTCTTAATATCCTCGCTTAGGTTTTCCATTATTATCTCTCAGCCATTCGATCATCTTCTTCAAAGACCTTAGCTCGGTAAACCGTTTAACTTTTACCTCATAACTTGAATGTTTGATTGGAACTCTAATAATCAGGTTTAACTGCTTAATCTTTGCCTTAGATATTCTCATTGAATTTTATCGCTTGTAGATCTTCTAAAAACTTCCTTTAATCCTTACCAACATCCAGATCATCATAGCTTCATATTAAATTTGATCTTATCATCATTCTCAATCAATATCTTGTACTCGGTAACTTTCCTTGCAACTCGGTAACTAGCTTCATTCACTGCTCTGTGCCTAACTCATTCTCGGTGCTGAGTAACTGAAACTGACTAACACAACTCTATACTGACTAACTCTTTTTAGCTCGGTATAGTAACTCTTTTCAGTCATAACTTACCTCTTTGCAATCTCTGACTTAATCAAGCAAATTTACCGAATTGATAACATCAAATATATAGTAGAAAACAACTATATCAACATTACATTATCATTGTCTAATCTGTATTTGTCACTCATTTAACTTCTCCTTCTTATGATATGACAACCCAATATAAAAAAAGTAATCAGTTGCTTGACATCAATGAAAAAATAACAACTAATCTAACCATTTCTACAAACATATATACCTATTATCACTTGGTATTCATCATCTCCCTTAGTTGATTAACAATCTCCATCTTTGGAATTGATGGAAATACTATAGTATTACTATAGCAATTGATGATGGAAATTCTCAATACTGTCAACCTTTGTCATTACTCCCTCTGAGTTGATAGTTTTGTTTTTTATCATCAAACTATTCTCCCTCTTGGATAAATATTCTGATACTATAGCATACATTTTGATTCTTCTTCATGAGTAAATAGTATCACTTCATTCTTTTCCTGTTTCATCAATATCTCCCTTGTGGATAAATGTCATCAATTTATTTTCTCCCTCTTTCACAACAATTCCAAAAATTCAAAATCCTAAAAATGTGTTTTAGAAGTGGATTATATCTTACATGTACAAATATTCATTGCATACAAAAATATCCACACAACTTCATGAATCACCTAAAGTGCATCATGCTAACATCAGTTCAAGAATAGATATTCTAATAAAATATAGAATTGATGCAGCCTGCCTCATGCTCTTAGTGAATATTGGATAGGGGAAGAACCCTGGTGCAGGAGCACCTAGGATAATCCCTAATTCCAATTTTTGTTTTGGCTTGTAGTGACCTTAGCCAAGTAAGTATAGTTTAGTTTTGTCCTTAGAAGGTCTTGCAAGTGTGTACCTAGGTGGATTTGACTAGGATCAATCCAACCTAGGTGTTTTATGCTTTGTTAGTGGTTAGTGCTATATTAAGCCTAAAAGTGGGAAAATAGGTCCAAAAGACTTCAAGGCTTAGGTTAGGTTGGAAATGTTCCTAAAAAGGCCTCTAGGATGTTTTTACATCATTCTATGTTGATTAGAGGTCATTGGGATTTGTTTTATGCCAAGCTGTCAAAGTTGTCAAAATGTTGCATGACAACATTAGGCATTATTGGATTCTTTTCAAAGAATGATGATGGGTTGTTGTTTTAACAACCTATAATCATGGGGGAAGAATATTTAGACATGGAGGATCTCATTTCCTGAGGTAAGTGGATGTAATGAGTGATTTTGAATTTGCAAGAAGGAGCTCTGTTGCTGGTTTTTGCATACAGTCAACTAATTTGATGTTTGAGTGTTAGTAGATGGATTGAATAGTGAGATAAAGTGTTGCATTTGTGTAGTGGAGGTAGTTTTGAGTAACTTTTGTTTATCTTTGAAGTTTTTTTAAGTTCATTAGATTAGTTTGTTAAATTATTTTGATAGTTGTACAGTTGCTGGTGTGGTTTAGACAGTTTTAGGGAAAATGGCCCCCCATAGATCTCCACCATAAAAATCATCATGGACCAGAGGGATATGGAAGGAAATCCATTGTACAGTGTACATATGGAAGGATGAGCTCATAAAATCAATTTAGCTAATTTTAGTGTCATGCCCCAGGTGAGTCGAGTGTGCCTAGTTAGGTGCATGACAGTGATCTAATGGGGAAAGATTGGGAGAATAGAACCAAGTATTGTTTCACAAGAATAGAGGTCCTATAGATACCTCCTAGCAAGATTAGGTATTTTCCAATCCATTAAGATATATTTCTAGGTAGAAATCATCAGACTGCACAAAAATAGCCCTATTAGCCCTGAATTCTAGGAACCTACTGTACGGAGGCCCTAGAACCCTAAGAACACCAAAATCCTTAATGTACTGGAAAAGTGTGTCTGAATATCAAATTTTTTTTGGGAGTTATTTGGAATAATTGTGAAAGAAGTGAGATAAATTCACTGGTTAGGGCTAATTGACCTATTAGGCCTAAAATACCAAATTCACCTAAGGTCTTGAGATCATTTGAAAAAGCATTGATGTCCTATCAAATGGGATCATATGGAAGGAAACAAGTTTTATTAGAAATAATTACACCCCCTGCAACACTTGTGATGAAGAAGAGATGAAAATGCACTTGGAGTCTTCCAAGAATGACTAAGGGATTGAAGAGCACTTTGTTGATAGTTACCCCAAGGTGAAGCACAAAAGTGACAAATTCATAGAGTTGTGTTGTAGAAGTCCTAGGCTAGTTGAGAAAGCGATTGGAAGATCCTAAAAGAGAGAGTAGGATCTTGAGAAGGCTAGGAACAGTAGAGTCCTATATTTAGCTTATGCAAGCACACCTTGAGTGTTTCTATCAGATTGGTATCAGAGCTAATATGATTTGGCTTGTGGTGAATGTTTCAACCAGCAGAGTTAGTAGGAGAGTCTACAATGGTTAAAAATGTAGAGCTTGGAAAGAAAGTGGATGAGAAAGAAGAAGAGAATATATTTCTTAGAGAGAGATTGGCCCAACTAGAACACAAAGTGGATCAAGTGGAAGAGAAGACTGAAGAAGTCAAGGATAAAGATGAAGGAAAGAGTAAAGAGATAGCCTTGGATGATGAAGTCCCCAAAGCTAACCCTATCCTCACTGAAGAACCATTCTTGAAGGTACTAAAGGATTGGAATGAGTTCCTATATTTACTAGAAATATGGAACCAGAGATATTCCTAGATTGGATTGAAGGTCTAGAAAATCACTTTGAATGTGATGGTATAACTAAAGCTTGTTGGAATTATATTGAGATGATGTACTGAGAGGGGAGGGGTGAATCAGTACCTCTAAAAATTTTCTTGGTTAGCCCATTAACCCTTGATCATCAATTTGTTAAATTATCTTATCTAACTATTCATCTTTCTTTATGCATATGCAATCATATCATAATTTCTTTTAGTATGTAACCATGACAGAAACATTCATGAAAATAGATAACACATAACACAAGATATGATATCGCAAAAAACTCCTGTTAGGAAGTAAAAACTGCGGTGGGGATTGTTACCCACAAGACTTCACTATCTATAGATAAGAAGCGGCCAGTTAAGGCTTACAATTGGTCACATCTGATGACCTACCCTGCTAGGAATATTATAGTGGAGACCTATTAAGATATACTTCATTTGAAGCTTTACAAACACTGTTAAATGTGCACTCTGTTAAGAGATTTTCAAAGAACGGTTAAGTCCACCTTCTACAAAAGGATTTTAGATGTGATGCACTTGTTAGAATGCAACTACATAAGTCTTTGATCTGATGATATATGTAATCTTCAATTGCTGATAACAGATCCTATAAAGCTTCATACATATAAGTAATCATCCTTCCATGATTGAATAATACCTTTATCTGCTCATCAGTAGCCTCTGTGTGTTCTTGATAATTGATGTATTTTGTTTCTAACCTTTGCATGAATTCTACCTTCTGCTCCTCAGATGCTCTTTGTGGCTATCAATAATAAAGAATTCATTCTGTTTTCACAATTGAGTTTGAACATCTATTTATACTAAATTAGGCTCAATTCTTGATTCATGCATCACAAGTTAACTCTAGATCCAAGGTTTACAACTTAACCTTGATCTTTAGTTAGATATGTTTTAGATTCGTTAGGATGCATTAAAACATTTACATAAAGCTTTCTTGACCCTCAAGTTATGATTAAAAACAAATAAAAACTCTATAAATAGAATTACATTGTTTTATCTATCGTGTAAAAATCAGATCCACAATTTGTGGGTTCTTTAACTAACTGTCGGTTCTGACAGTCGGTTTTCTTGGTCGTCGGTGTTCCTTTCTTGAACTTGTCGTCGGGTATGCCTTTTATGATCCTGTCGGGTTAGTTCTGAAAACTATGTCACCGGTGATTCTTGCGGTCGCCGGTGATGCTTGTCACTTTTATACTTAGCATTTTTCATGACCTTTGTGTTCTATCAGGTATGCTTGTTGTTCGCTAGTAATGCTTGTAATCTTTCAATAATGCTTTAGTCTACCGGTGATCTCTGTCAATGTTTTTCACTAAGTGTACTAATGGAAAAATAATGTCATCAATCTCCCCCTTTGACATTAGTATCAAAAACATGATATGTGCAACATACTGAGTGTATTAGTATGTACACCTGTGTATACTTATTCCTTAGTCATTTGAATGATTCCCCCTATGTATATGTCGGTAAGTGTAAGTATATATACATATCCTTATGTATTTTCTTTTCCTCTTTTTCATCTGATATATATATTGTACATAAATATATACATTTCCTTTCCTCCTTTTTTGATTCTAAAGGCAAAGGTACTTACAGCTTTTCAAAAAGGTGGGAATGTGAGGACTTGATCTCCTCCATCATCTTTTCTCATTTTTCTTTCAGCATTTCTAGAGCCATGTGCTCTAGTGAAATCCGTACATGTATGCCATGGATGTTGTCAACTACAGACATCTGAGGGGTTGCTATCAGATTTCTAGCATCAGAAATATGTTGCTGCAGAATAGTAAGATTTGGTAGAATATGTGCTTGAAGTTCAGTAATGTCACCTTTGAATTGTGTTTTAGCATCCCATATTTCTTGCCTTAGCCTATTTTCCTCTAAGACTGTGTCATGATGTGACTTTATGCTATCGGCATGAGAGGTTAGGCTTTGTGCACTTTTGGTGACATTTGAATCAATTTCTGCTAGTTTGTCACCGTTTTCTTTTCCAAATTTCTCTAGTGTGCACATTTTCTGAACTAAGGTGATTGCTTCAGCAATCATTGGCTCTAATTCATCACTAAGTTCTGAGAGCTTTACCTTGTTCAATGCCACTTCTTGGCTGATTTTATCAATTAAATTGAATTGATATTTCTTTTCTGCTTGCTCTTCCATTGCTTGGTTTGCCTCTATACCTTGCTCTATTATGGCGTCGGTAAGAACAATAATTTGTTCCTTTACTGAAGCATTTTCTTCAAGTTTCACTTCAGGAACAAGTTGTTGGAGTATCTCTTTAGCTTTTTCAAGTGCTATGTTCTCCCTATGTTATTGTATCATTTTCTTCTGTATGGATTTTCTCTGACATAGCACTCCAAACTCTTGAAGTTTTTCACTGTCCAAAGTGGTAATGTCCCAGTTTGGTACTTCAATAACTTCATCTAGTGTTACAGCCAAGATTTCCTTCTTTACTATTTTCTTCTTCTTCTTCTTTTGCTGGGTGGAAGATTGATGTACCACCATTTGCAAAGCATGAGATTGTGTTGATTTTGAGGGTGAGTGTTGAGAAGATGATGCACCCTTTTGAATTTGTTCTTTGTCCACTGGCCAGTTTGGTGAAGATGTCTCCTCATGTTCCTTGGGTGTATCAATAGATATGTTTTCTTTGAGTTTTGTCCCTTCATCTTGCTTGACACCTTCACTCTTATCTTTCTCTTCCCCCTTTCTCAATGTATCATCAGTGGTTTTATCTGCCTCTTTGCTTTGTTCTTTTGATACATCTTGCTACTCATCAGTTGTATCCTTCATTTCAGTATCTGTATCCTTTGGAGTGTTGGATGCACCTTTGTTATCATTGGTACCCATATCCTTGGGTATATCATCATCTTTCTTAGATGATTTATCCTGACTTGACTGAATATCAATAGCATCAAATAATATATTCATGTTTGTCGGCGTATTGACTGTTGCAGTGTCAATAGCTATGTCCTGTCCATCAGTGTTGCCCTTTGTAGCATTGATGTCTTCATCTTTTTGAAGCTCTGTTGTAGGGTATTTTTCTGTAATGGTATTAACAATGTTGTCTAACCATGATTCATCATTTATATCAACATCTAAGTTACCTTTTATTGACAGTTCTTCTTTGGTAACTTCTTCATCCTCCAAGTTTATGTGGATGGGGCTTGCTGGTACTTGATCATCTTTACCATCTTTTGACCAGTCCTCATCTATAACATCAGTCTATTTTTGGCATGTGATCTGTACCTCTTCACTATCTAACTCAACCGTTGAGTTACCTATTTTATTTAGAGGTTCCTTTTTAGGATTGCTCTCTTCATCAGGATTTAGTATCTCACTCCATATTTTATGAGTGTCTTCTTCTAGCTCTATAAGTTTCACTTTAAGAAATTTGTAAGCTCTCAATTTGGGTGAGAAGAATTTTGCATATTTTTCCATGACTGCATTGATTTCTTCTCTTGTTGATTCAGAAGGCATAAGAGAGACCAATACTCATTCTCTTATCCTCTTCTCCTCATGGAGTGCAAAAGTGAATCTAGAATAAATTCTATCTAATAGCTCTTGTGGAACATCATAGTTAGATAAATGTAGTGGGACATAATAGTGTCTGCACATTTTAGCAATAAGTGCATCTTCAATCTTATCCTATTATACTTTATCCCATCTTAACCATTTTCTAATCTTAGGATGTGCAACAGATGTAGCTTCAGAAATGGTCTTACATATTTCATCGATGTCCTCTGTGGGTGATGAAACCTTTGCTTTTTCTTTTGTAAGTTTTACAGCTTCAGGTTCATCCATAGCTGATTCCTCTAAGTCCTCATCAGTCTAAACATATTTCCTCCTTTTGGAAGGTGCCCTAGTTGGTTGTTTTTCCTTTTGAGGTGCAGGTTTCTTCTTATACACCTTCCCTTTTACCATGGGAGAAGGAATTGCATCCTTTGCTATTTGGCTCCTTGTTCTAGATTTATTTGGTGGTGGAGGAGGTGGTGAATCAGAATTCTCTTCTTCTGATTCAATTGGCTCTATTGTATCACTGATGGGAAGCTATTCCTTGGTGATTTCCTCCTTACCCTTTTGTTCCTCTTCACCTTCTTCTTCTTCTTCTCCATCAAAAGATATTTTTAATTTCTTTTTTAGATTCTTTACCATTCTTTTGACTATTTTACAGCCTTCTTGACAACAAGATTTGTCTTAATCTTTAGTTTGGCCTCTTCATAGGTACCTAATCTCAGTTGTTTGTTGTCAATGGGTTCATTTAACAATGCCTTAATGCATTCATTTGCTAATCCTATTTTGATTTCATAATCCAACTTTGAAAGCCACGATTTCCTAGGAACTACAGCTTGTATGTAAGTGAAATCTATATCCACCATAAAACATATCTCTTCTTGGTGTTCCTCTATCAAAATATCTAGAATTCTAGTTCTAGCTTGTAGCATTTCCTTAATGGTCTTGAAATATTCATGCATTACATTGTCAAAATATGTTCCTAGTGATTCTATGAATTCACTGATCTGAATAGTAATGGGTCTACTTGTGTCCCATGCAACTTTCTTATGGAAGGAAAGTATTCTTCAAAGTAAAATAATATACACATTATGAGGGAACCAAACTTACATGTGTTTGTCTTTGAAGACCTAATTGTGCACAAGTTCTCCTCAAATTGATGTAGTAGGATCTCTGCCAGAACCATCTTCTTCCCCTATTTGATGATCCTTTATGTTGTGCTCATAGCAGTACTTGATATGTTGTTCATTCTTCTTGCTTGGAAGATCTTGTAACCAACAACACATGCTCCAGACCTTAGCTCTACATCGGTAATGGTGTTCACCTTTAGTGCCCTTTTATCTGATTTTGCACCAGTTAGTCTTTCAACTTTTGCTGGAGATGGATGTTTGTGAGCCTGTGGTTTATCGGTTGTTGGATAACCAGTAACCACATGTATAACATCATTTTTTATAGCCTTTGGCTTGTTTTTCCATAGATTTTTGTTGTGAACTCTGATAAGAATGATTTTAATCCATTCTGTCTTGAAAACCCTAGGAAAATGCAGTGCATTTGTGAGTCCTTTTACCTCCAAGTGTTTGTGCTCTTCTTTGAGCTTTCCAGCATCATCACAAAGTGCCACATAGGCATTATCAAGGTCTAGATCTCCTATCTCTGAGATCTTGCAGTGAATGTAGGACCTTACATCCTCTACCAGTAAAACCCTAGCTGGGATTCGGGAGAATGCTCCGAAATTGTCTGGTTGAGAAGCTATTTCAGGGTGTAATTTATACTTAGGTTCAGCACACACTCCTCTATTGACAAGTTTGAAGGGTTTCTTCTTGTCATCCTTAATTTTCTTTACCCTAGAGGTCTATGCCATTGTATTTGCAATTTAGGGCTTTTCGCAAAATAAAGATAGTGCTATCGGTGAGTGTATTAACTTACTGATTCTCTGTGATTGCTTGTGAATCTGAATGCTTTGTGGTTGACTTTTGCTGGGTCACTTTCCAATCTACTCTTTAAATCTCTCTGGTCTACTCGAAAATCATGGGTGCAAAAATGAGCTTACCCATCGGGATTTTATACCTTTTTATGCCCTATGTTGTCATAAATGCTTACCAGCTCATCGGTTTATGAAGACTGCTTTTGTCAGTAAAGACATTCATAACACCATCAGTGTTTGTACAAAGCATTGGGGTAGCTAGCAGTTTTGGAGACTTAACTGATGATTATCGGTGAGGTTGTGAAGACAGCTTTGATTGATTCAACATTCACCAATATTCGTCGGTTTACACTTAGCTTGTGTAATGACTGATACATTCTTGTAAGTGATGCTAACTTTTTTTGTGTGTTCACCGATGTAAATTGTGCCCAATAATCGATGGTTTCTTTTCAATAGATTAGCAAGTAGCAATATATTGCATCTTTATTCATGCCTATATTACAATATGAACTATGTATAATGGAACCGATGCATATTAAAACTTGTCATAATGTAGTTCCATACTTACTTGTGCAATCTAGTTAGATGTAGTGATGTCACTGGATCCAGTGGATGGGGTGTCACCATTTGCATTTCTTGTTCTAGCACCTTTAGTGTTTGTGGATTTTACCCACATCTTGTTTCTCATTCTTTTGATGTCATCAATGGTATTTCCATTGGGATGTGTATTTGTGTCTGTCGGTCGGTCTTTGCAATCTTTTATCACATGTCCAACCTTATCATAGTGCAAGCATGTCATACCTGGATTGGTCCATCCTCTTGACCTTCTGGTCCATTTTCTCATATAGTTGGCAGCAATATGACCATACCTTCCACATGTTGTGCAATTTACCCATGTGTTATAGTCCCAAAGATATGAGTTACCTTCTCTTGCTGGTTTGTAGCTTTTATCAGTTTCCTTTGAAGTCCATGCCTTGTTCTTTTTCCAACATTCCTTATGTGTATTCCCATTCATCTTGCATGAAGGATAGTACTTGTCCATATAGTTTTTTCTCTTTGGATTTATCACTTTGGATCTACACTCATGTGCCTTGTGTCCTTTCTTTTGACATTTATAACAATTACCAATAAAATTAGATTGTTCTTGAGAAATACCTTTCATTTTGCTTCTGCAGATGTTTGAGGTGTGGCCTGGTTTTCCACAATGATTGCATGACAGCTTCTTGGATCTTGGGGTTGTGAAAGCATTCCTCTGATCTGATTGATTTGAGGATTCACCATTCTCATTGTACCCTAATCCTGTGTAGTTGTTGACTCTTCTTTGTCCATCAAGAAAATCATCCATCC
>MU226372.1:214898-240080 GCA_018584345.1 Thuja plicata | reverse complement strand
TTCTTACACCCCCACATGCCTTATTAATGCCTTCATTAATATGAAGACCTTAAGCCCATATCTCTCCCATGCCTTATTAATGCCTTAGGCATTAATAGCTCTTACATGTTCATTTATTGGGCCTCCTGCTTCATAAATGAACCTTGTCCCCCTCTCTCTCTCCCATTCTTCTATAAATAGAAGCCTGTTTTGAGAGCAAATAAGCCTTCACTTGAGATTAGAATTGCATTGTTATGCTGCTAGAATAACCATAGAATTGCATTCCATATCATTACATGCTAGTTTATCATTGCTATTTCATCTTTTATAGTTAAAATACATGTTTTTTCCATCATTTAGCTTGTTTTTAATCAAAATCCTTCATGCTAGGTTGTATTAGTCACTGATTCATAGCATATTCTGAGGGCTGATATGTTGTTAATCACACTCCTAGTTAGCAGGCAATAAGTTGATTTTAGCGGGTTCTCTATGCTTTTCATGTTTTCACTAACCCCTTTGATGCTAATATAATGACTTATTGAGTGTTTGTGTCTATTTTGACAAGTACCCATTTACACACACACAGCTGGTGAATAATGAAACCCTTCTGTCACCATTTTATAGATGTTTGCCCTAAAAGTGAGTCATTAATGCTCAACAACTCCTCAGTGTGTGAAGACAGAGTTGTCGGGTTAAACACTAACTTCTCTCTTTAGTGACAATGTGATGCTTTGGGGCAGTCATCTAACTTCTTTCTTTTACCAATGGGTTTCGGTGTTTTGCAAACATGAATTATTCAACTTTCTTGATTACTGATGAGTCTCGATTTACACTAGTAAATTTGCTTTTACAGGTTAACCGATGATTCTCGGTAAGTGTAGATAGTTTCAGCTTTGAGCGTATACCGATGGATTTCGGTATGTATTTCTCAATGGAATAGTTTTCATAGATTTCAACAAGTAATATCACGATGCATCTTTACTTATGCTAATTTGGCATTTCATCAACATATTATGGAACTGATGTAAAATACTACTTAGTGTAATGCAGTTCCATACTTACTTGTTCTGCTTAGGTGGGGGTGGTGATGTCACCAGATCCATTAGATAGGGTGTCACCAATTCCATTGCTCGGTCCAACTTCATCATTGTTTGAAGCTTTCCTCCACATTTTGTCTCTCATCTTCTGGATGTCTTCAGTGGTATTTCCATTGGGAAATGTGTTGGTCTCTGTCATTCGGTCTCTGCAGTCTTTCTTGAGATGACCAACTTTATGACAGTGTAATCATGCCATTCCAGGGTTAGTCCAACCTCTAGAATTTCTTGTCCACTGTCCCATACAGTTTGCAACAATGTGACCAAATATTCCACATGTTTTACAATTTTTCCATGTGTTGTTATCCCATACATATTGGTTACCAACTCTTTTTGGTTGATAGGCAGTTTCTTGACCTTTAGGCTTCCATGATTTTTTTTTATTCTTCCAACATTCAAGAGTTGTGTGCCTATTCATTTTGCAAGTAGGACAGTATATTTCCATATAGGTTTCCTTCTTTGGTTGTTTCATCTCAGACTTACATTCATATGCTTTATGTCCTTTCTTGTTACATTTATAACAAAATCCTATGAATGAAGATGTGGATTTAGGAATACCTTTCATTTTGCTCCTGCATACATTTGATGTGTGGCCTTGCTTTCTACAGTGATTGCATATCATCTTTCTTGGCCTTGGATTTGCATAGACATTCTTTGGATCAGCTTAATTAGGTGATTCTCCATTCTCAGTATAGCCTAGACCAGTGTTGTTGTTGATTCTTCCTTGTCCATAAAGAAAATCATCCATTGTTTTATTGCTTTCTTCAAATTTCTTGATAATTTCATTATGCTGCTGCTGAATTCTGATTTCTTGTTTCAACTTTTCATTTTCTTCCCTTAGCTAACCGATAGTTTCTATTCTTTTAATGATTTCAACATTCATTTTGTTTGCCTCTTGACCCATAAGAATAATATGATTTGTAATCTCATGGTGATGTTGTATTAATATTTGTATTTCAGTTTCTTTCTCTTGTAGCTTTTCAATAATCTTCCTTCTATCATCAATAGCTAGTGTTCTTTCTTGCTCAGCTTGTCTAGCACTGTTCATGACATCAATCATTCTTACCATTTGTGTCTCTTGACCAATTTGCAAAGATTTCACTTGTCCAACCATATGTTGATTGATTTCATTTAGGCTTGTGATGCTTTCTTTTGATGTGTCTTATGCTTTGCTTGTATTTGATCCTAAAGACTCAAAGAAATATGGTATCTCTTCCTCATGGTAATCTGTTTCATTACAATGAGATGCCATAATCTTTCTTTCATCTAACAGTTGTCTCATTTTTTATTCTATCTTCTTTATACTGCTCATAGAAGATCTGAATTTGTATCTTCTGATTCTCAATACTCTTGTCAAGTCTTTACTTCTCCATTGTATGATATTTTCTCTTAACTCTTTAAGCTTTTCAAATAAGAGACTTAGCTCTAATACCAATTTCTATAATTAATGGGAAGTGTGTACTGAGAGGGGAGGGGTGAATTAGTACCTCTAAATTTGTTGTATCTTTTAAGCTTTATCCTTTAGGTAACCAATTGTTTATCCAACCATCTGTTCTAGTATGCTATCTTGATGTAAGATTTATCAATTCATAAACTTAATCAAACATGTGAACATTCATAGAAACATTCATGAAAGTAATTAACACAACACATGATATGATAATGTAGAAAACTCCTGTTAGGAAGTAATAACTATGGTGGGGATGACACCCACAAATTCTTCACTATCTGCAGATTAGAAGGGGCCGGTTAAGGCTTACAATTTGATCACTTATGATGATCTACCCTGTTAGGAGTTCATGTGGAGACCTTTTAAAGTCTACTCTGTTAAGAGCTTTAGCAAAAAATGTTTAGTGTGCACTTGATTAAGAGATTTATAATTGGATGGTTAAATCCACCTTCCTTGAAAGGTTTTTTACACTTTGCTTCACTTGTTAGAATGTAAGAAAATTATACTTTGACCTAGTGTATGCAATCTCCTAATGCTGATTACAGATCCATTTAAGATTACATGTTTAAGTATATCACCTAATGTGATTGAATAATACCTCTATTGCTTGTTAGCCTCTGTTCTTGGTTCTTGATAACTAAATTCACCTTTTGATGTTCTGGTTCTTGAAACTTTCAGTTTGATCCATAGATGTGCTCATAGGCTTCATTCATCCTCTCATCCATAATCACATCATACATAATGAATGATTACAACATCTATTTATAAGATAGATTGACCTAATCAAGTTTCATGTAAAACAATATTAACTCTAAGATCACAGGTTTACAACTTGACCTTGATCTCCTAGTCTATGTGTTTTAAATTAGTTAGACTAATTAAAACACTTACAATAATGTATCTTGTCCCTAAAGAAATGGTTTAAAAAATAAATCAAGAGTATATAAATAGAATAAGACTATTTTATCTGACGTGGAAGTCAAATCCACTTTTTGTGGGCTACAACTGAATTTCAGTTTCTGGCAGTTGGTTATTCTCTGAAGTCAGTTAGACTGTCTCTCAGTTTTCCTTTCTTGAACTATCTCTCAGATTCCTCTTTGACTATTCTCTCAGTTTGCACTTTGTCCTACTCATCGGGTTCCACTATCGGGTTCCACTATCGGGTTCCTCTTTATCCTTTCCACTTTGCATTTTTGGTTTACACACAAAACCGTGTCATCGACTTTATTTGTATTTAGCAGTTTTCATTGATATCTGATATCTGTATTTTTGGTTTTCTCTTTTTCCTATCTTTCGGTGTATGTTTACCAAATATCTTCTTTTCATACTAATGGAAAAAAATGTCATCACTATCTGCTTCCAAAGGAATTTGTGGTGTATTCAGACCATCAAGCACTTAGATTTTTGAATTCACAAGACAAGCTTAGTCACAAACATATGAAATGGGTGGAGTACTTGTAGGCTTACACCTTCAATGTCAAGCACAAGAAAGGAGTACAAAACAAAGTGGTTGATGCACTTAGTAGATGAATTTTGATAGTACAAGAAGTAAAACTACAGAGCATGGGTATTGAGAGTTTCAAAGACCTATATGTAGAAGATGAAGACTTTATAGAGATATATAAGGTATGTAAAGAATATAAGAATCATTTCCATGGTGAATTTTCTAAATATACTATGCAAAGTGATCTATTTTTTAAAGGAATTCAGTTATGTGTCCCTAGAGGATTAATTGGGGAAAACCTAATTCAAGAAAAGCACAATGGTGTACTTAGTGGTCACTTTGGAGTCAATAAGACCCAAGAGTTAGTGCAGAGGTTTTACTTTTGGCCTAAAATGAATTCATATATTAGAAATTATGTGGAATGTTGTGTGGTGTGTCAGAAAGCTAAGGGGACATCCTCCAATGTAGACATTTATCAACCTCTCCCCATCCCAAGTAGACCTTGGGAATGTTTAAGCATGGATTTTGTTGTGGGATTGCCAAAGACAAAGCAAGGATTGGAAAGTATCTATGTCATAGTAGTCAGATTCAGTAAGATGGCACATTTTTTTCCCATGCAAAAGAGTGCATGATGCTTGTCACATTGAACAATTATTCTTCAAGGAAGTGGTGAGAATCCATGGGTTACCCTTAAGCATAGTATTAGACACAGACACTAAATTCATGAGTCTCTTTTGGAAGACATTGTGGTACAAATTGGGAACCAATCTATCATTTGGGTCTGCATATCACCCTCATACAAATGGACAACCTGAGGTGGTTAATAGAAGCCTTGGGAACCTATTGAGGTGTCTCACAAAGGAGTATGGTCAAACTTGGGATAAGTTCTTAGGATAGGAAGAGTATGCATATAATGATACTATTAATAGGACTACTAAAAATATTCCCTTTGAAATTTTTTATGGACTACACCCTAGAGGGATACTTGAGTTTAGAGAACTGAAAGATGGAACCAAGGGTAGTCATGGTTATGCTGAAGACTTTTCACACTCCATGAAAGAGGTGCATGAAATAGTGAGAAAGACTCTAACGTAGAACACTACAAAAATCAAGCAAAATGTGGATGAAAGGAAAAAGGAATTACAATTCTAGGTAGGGGATCTTGTTATGGTCCATCTGAACAAAGAAAGACTATAAAAGGGAGTGCCAAACAAGTTGCAAATGAGAAGATTGGGTCCATGTACTATTCTTGCAAAATATGGAAACAATGCATACAAGGTAGAGCTCCCTAAGGATATTGGTTTCTATCCAGTCTTCAATGTTTTAGATCTATTTCTCTATAAGGGGCCTACTCCATATCCAGACCAGGGCCTTACTAAAATTATACAAGAAGTGGAAGACTTGAACTTGAACCCTACACCACCTAAGAGGGGAGAGAAGATACTTGATTCCAGGACCTACAAGAAGACCAGACAGGGAACATACTATGAGAATATGATAAAATGGAATGGACAAGGAGATGCAGAGGCCACTTGGATCAAGGAGATAGAGTTCAAGAAGTTGGGTATTGATTCCAACTTACTCAATCCAAGGGTGGATTTAAATCTTTCATTTGGGGAGAATGATGCAGGAACACCTAGGCTAATCCCTAATTCTAGTTTTTGTTTTAGCTTGTACTGACCTTATCCAAGTCAATAGATTTTATTTTTGGCCTTAGAAGGTCTTGCAAGTTTGTACCTAGGTGTATTTGACTAGGATCAATCCAACCTAGGTGTTTTATGCTTTGTTAGTGGTTAGTGCTATATTAAGCCTAAAAGTGGGAAAATGGGTCCAAAAGCCTTAAAGACTTAGGTTAGGTTATAAATGTGCCTAAAAAGGACTCTATGATGTTTTACATCATTCTATGTCAATTAGAGGCCATTGGGATTTATTTTATGCCAAGTTGTCAAAGTTGTCAAAATGTTGCATGACAACATTTGCAACTTTTAAAAGTTGCATGACAACATTTGGCATTATTGGATTCTTTTTGAAGAATGATGATGGTTTGTTGTTGTAACGACCTATAATCATGTGGGAAGCATATTTAGACATAGAGGATCCCATTTCCTAAGGTAAGTGGATGTAATGAGTGATTTTGAATTTGCAAGAAGGAGCTTTGTTACTGGTGTTTGCATAGAGTCGACTACTTTGATGTTTGAGTGATAGTAGATGGATTGAATTTAGTGAGATCCAGTGTTTCATTTGTGTAGTGGAGGTAGTTTTGATTAACTTTTTTTTATCTTTGAAGTTTTTTTAAGTTCATTAGATTAGTCTATTAAATTATTTTGTTAGTTGTACAATTGCTGGTGTGGTTTAGACAATTTTTGGGAAAATGGATCCCCTATAGATCTCCACCATGCAAATCATCACAGACTAGAGGGATATGGAAGGGAAGCCATTTTACAGTGTACATATGGAAGGAGGATCTTAGAAAAGAAAGGTAGCTAATTTTGGTGTCATGCCCTAGGCGAGTCCCATGTGTTTGGTTAGGTGCATGAAAATGATCTAATATGTTTAATTGCAAGGGAAAGATTGGGAGAATGGAACCAAGTATGGTTTCACAAGCATAGAGTTCCTACATATACCTCCTAGAAATATTAGGCATTTTCCAATCCATTAAGATATATTTCTAGGTAGAAATCATCAGACTGCATAAAAATAGCCCTATTAGCCTTGAATTCTAGGAACCTACTCTATAGAGGCCCTATAACCCTAAGAAAACCAAAATCCTTATTTTCTTGGAAAAGGGTGTCTAAATATCCGAATTGTTTTTGGGGTTATTTAGAATAATTATGAAAGAAGTGAGAAAAACTCACTCGTTAGGGCTAATTGACCTATTAGGCCTAAAAGACCAAATTCACCTAAGGTCTTGAGATCATTTGAAAAACCATTGATTTCCTATTCAAATGGAATCATATGGAAGGAAAGAAGTTTTATTAGCAATAATTATATCCCCGGCAACACTTTTGAGGAAGAAGAGATGAAAATTTACTTGGAGTCTTCCAAGAAGGAGTAAGGGATTGAAGAGAACTTTGTTGATAGTTACCCCAAGGTGAAGCACAAAAGTGACCAACTCATAGAGTTGCGTTGGAGAAGTCCTAGGATTTTTGAGAAAGGGATTGGAAGATCCTAGAAGAGAGGGTAGGATCTTGAGAAGGCTAGGAATAGCATATTCCTAGATTTGGCTTGTGCAAGTACACCTTGAGTGTTTCTATCAAACCCCTAGTTTAACTCTGAGATAATCAAAATAATATTTTGGTACTGGCTTTGTAAAGATATCCACCAGTTGTTCCTTTGAATTCACATATTCCAATGCCACATTTTTCTCTTGAAATTTTTCTCTCAAGTAGTGATACTTGATAGAAATATGCTTGGTCTTTGAATGCATAACCGGGCTCTTTGATATGTTGATAGCATTCGTGTTGTCACAAAAAATAGTTATAGGATCTGAGATAATATCTTGCATACCTTCAAGTAGTTTTTTGATCCTAACAATGTTTACACAATTCATGGTAGCAACAACATATTTTGCCTTGGTAGTAGACTGTGAAATGCAACTATGCTTCTTCCTTAGCCATGTGACCATTCACCTAGAAAGAATGCTCCTCCACTAGTACTTTTCTTGTCATCAATATTTCTAGCCCAATTTGCATCAGTGTAGACTTGCAGATCAAAAGTACCTCCTTTCTTGTACAATAAACCAAAATATTCAGTGCCTTTTAGATATCCAAAAATTCTCTTAACTATAGACATAAGTGTTTCCTTAGGATTAGAAGAAAATCTTGCAACAATCCCAACTATGTGTGCTATATCAGGTCTGATGTGAGAAACATACTACAATTTACCAATCATGGATCAGTAAAGAGTATTGTCCACCTCTTGTGTCTCATTTTCTTTTGAAAATTTATATCTTGTGATCATCAGTGTTCCAGTAGGCTTGGAATCTTCCATACCAAAAGTTTTGAGGATCTCTTTGATATACTTAGCTTGTCTAATATAGATCCCTTCTACAACTTGTTGTATATGTAGACCTAGAAAGAACTTAATCTCTCCAATAATTAACATTTCAAACTCTTTTCTCATTTCATCAGAAAATACCTTACATAAGGTGTTATTGCCTCCAAAAATAATATCATCAACAAAAATTTCAGCAATCAAAACTTTTTTGTCACTCTCACGCTTCAAGTAAACATTAATATTGTCACTTGTTCTCTGAAATCCTATTTCGATTAGATAAGAGTGCAATCTCACATACCATGCTCGAGGTGCTTGCTTCAAACCATAAAGATCTTTTTATAATTTACATACCTTGTTCTTATTTGTGTTCTTAATGAATCCTCCAGGATGCTCAATGTAAACTTCTTCTTCAATTATCCCATTCAGAAATGTAGACTTGACATCCATTTGATAAACTTTGAATCCTTTGTAGGCCGAAGATAGAATCATTATAAATACTTCTAATATAGCAATAGGTGAAAAATTATCTCCATAATCAATACCTTCTTCTTGTGCATAACCTTTGTAAACCAATCTAGCTTTATTTCTGATAACTTCTCCATTCTCATTCAGCTTATTTCTAAAAATCCATTTAGTACCAATAACATTTTTATCCTTTAACCTAGGTACTAAAGTCCATCTATTGTTCTCTTCAATCTGATCAAACTCTTGTTTTATTGCTTTCATCCAATCTTCATTATCTAGTGCATCTTTAACTTTCTTTGGCTCAAATGTGGATATCAAACATGTATTAACTCTTACCTTGCTTCTTGTCATCACTCCATCATCTTTATTTCCAATAATATTGCTCGGCGAGTGGTACATTCTCACATATTTTGATAAAATAGGCAAGTCTTCATAGAAGTATCAAGATAAAATAAATTACCTTTAGATTATTCTCCTATAGAAATCAGACTCTCCTTCTTATTAAATACTTTCAACTTTGTATGTTGAAATTCTAGGTAGTGACCTATGTTGTTTAACTATGCAACACTCAACATGTTATACTTTAATCCTTCAACCCAATAAAATTAGTCACATCTTGTGTCATTCAATAGATTTATAGAACCTTTTCCTTTCATAGGGTATGGAACATCGTTACCAAATCTAACAAATCCTCCATCATGCTTCTCCAAGGAAGTAAACTAAAGTGTGTCACCAGTCATGTGATGTGAACAACCACTATCTATAATCCATGTTTCATTCTTACTTACTTGTGATATTAGGGCTCTTGGTTCTTCTTTTTTTTCTCCATCAGAATCATTTTTAATAAAAACATACACAACTTATTCACCATCATTGTCATATGAATCATTATCACTTAGTCCTTCATTAGAAATATGATAATATTTCTTACCTTTGTTTTTTTAGTCTCTAAATCTCCTAAATTTGTTCTCTCTTTTGTCCTTATCTCTATTATATTTCATCTCCTCATTATCTTTCTCAATGCAGTTAGATGTAGTATGACCAATCTTGTTACAATTAAAAAATTTCAAGGGTAACTTACCTTGGTAACTTCCTTTGCCTCTTTATATACTTCTAGCCAACAAAGATTAAAAATATCTCTCATTCTCTTCATCTTCAACATATAGCTCTTCCAAACCACTCGAACAACTATAAAATCTCTCACTAGAACTGCTCACATATCCATCACTAGCTCTACAATCCTTAGAACTTCCAATATTCAAGGACTTAAATGCACACTCAATCTTAGATGTAGCAGGTTGACTATTATCATAATCATTAATATCGAATGCAACCAGCTTATCAATAGTAGCATCAAGTGAAACATTCATCAGAGGAAGGGATCTCAACTCTTGTATAGTAGATACTCGAATAGCATAACTCGGTAGCAGAGTTCTCAACATTTTGCTTGTTACATCTTATTTTGTTATGGTTCCACCAGCTCCTCTGATAGAATTAAAAATCTCATTTAGTCTAGTGTTGTATTGTATTATGTTTTCTCTTTCTTTCATTCTCATTAAATCAAATTTACCTCTCAAACTTTATGCTTTTTCCTACTGAACATGATGATCTCTAGCATAGGTCAAAATAAGCTAATCCCACATTTGTTTCAAAGTAGTACATTTGTCTCAAGAATTACTTGTGTGTGTTCTTGCTTGTTTCTTTTCTCATTGAGTGTTAAAGGTGTAGTTTTAGGTGCAACATATGCATTATCAAGAAAATGAAGTTCATACTCTCCTATATGAGACACATGCAATCTCATTCTAATTTTCCATGTAGAGAAATGTTCCCTATTCAACTTTGGTGCTTCTCTCTTATACCTCTTTATATCTTGACTCAAGTCCTATTAAAATTAAAACTTCAGACTACCAAGCTCTGATACCAATTGTTGGTCCACTGAGAGGGGGGTGAATTAGACAAAATCAAACTTAAATACTTAAAACTTAGCTCACTGATTCACTTGGCAGAACTAAATACAGTAATGACCAACTCACTAGATAATGTAATAACTTAAACAACCATACATCTCATAATATGCAAATCAATCATTTAAACTTAGTTAACATCGGATTTAACAACGAAACCCAATTAGGTAAAAATATTTGTTGGAATTGTGACCCACAATAAAAATGTACCCTTCTAAAGTATGCTCTATTAAGAACTTATCCTGTTAAAGATTACAAACACATTTGCTAGATGTGACCCTGTTAAGGGATTTACCTTAGATCTATTAAGATATTCACCCTATTAGGAATGGTCATGTTAGAGTTCTTTAAACACTCTTTTGGAATGTCACCTACTTCTAGGATTTACAAATAGGACTATTAAATCCACTTAGTTAAGAGGTTTTTCTCGGTTACAAATGCTAATAAGAAATAGTAAAAATCTGATCTATAAATATAGAAACTACCTTTGCTTGGTTCAGATCCTTTTATTCTCACATGAATACTGGCATCACAAACTCCATTTGTCTCTACTCTAGACTGTAGATTTTTCTCTTTTTTCTTCTCTACTCTTCTCAGTAACTTCTATTCTTCAGCTTCTTTTGCTTCTCAATTCAACTCATCGGCATCATATCTCTCGTTAGTTCTCATCCTTTATATAGACAAAATTTTTTCTCTTATTCTCCTTTCTTAAGTTTTCCATTATTTTCTCTCAGCCATTCGATCATTTTCTTCACAAATCTCAGCTTGGTAAACCGTTTAACTTTTACCTCATAACTTGAACTTTTTCTTGGAACTCTAATAATCAAGTTTAACCACTTAATATTTTCCTTAGATCTTCTCATTGAATTTTTGTAGATCTTCTAGAAAACTTCCTTTAATCCTTATCAACATCCAGATCATCATAGATTTGTATTAAATTTGATCTTATCATCATTCTCAATCAATTTCTTGTAGTTGGTAACTTTCCTTGCAACTCGGTAACTAACTTCGTTCACTGCTCGGTGCCTAACTCATTCTCAGTACTCGGTAACTGAAACTAACTAACACAACTCTATATCGACTAATTCTGTCTAGCTCGGTAGATTAAATCTTCTTAGTCATAACTTAACTCTTTTCAATCTCTGACTTAATCAATCAAATGTACCAACTTGATAACATCAAATATATAGTAGAAAAAAACTATATTAACATTAATTTATCATTTTCTGATTTGTATTTGTCACCCATTTAACTTCTCCTTCTTATGATATGGTAACTCAATATAAACCAGTAATCAATGCTTGACATCAATGAAAAAATAAAAAGTGATCTAACCATATCTACAAACATGTATACCTATTATCACTCGGTCTTCATCATCTCCATTAGTTGATTAACATGCATAAACTAACAAACATAAAATTTTTGTAGGGTTATCCCATCATTTTTGCCAAGCTGAAAACAAGGATAACAATATATATGAAAAATCAGGTTTGAATATATTTTATAAAACATAAAATTATATATTTACTTTTTCTTTAGTCCATTGATTAGAAATATATATGTAAATGAATAAATAAAGATCTTCTGTTTTAGTTTTGACTAGAACGTAATGTGTCCAATAAATCTTGGAAAAACAAAATATTTAACTAACGGACATTATCAAGATTAATAAACAATATAAATGTGTATGCGTTTAAAACCTACCTTTGTGGAACAAGTTCAAACATGCAAATGTTAGGGGAAAATTGTTGGCAAGTTGAAACTCAGGGTTTATATGAGTAATTTTGTGTTGTCATTATGGCAACAAAGTCATATGAATTTTTGACAAGTAATTTCACAAACTTTGAAGATCAAAATTTGGCTGAGTATAGAAAACAAAATAGAATAGAGATATACAGTTGATCAGTGCACCAGTGCACATGCGTACGATTGATTCAGATGATGCACCCTTATACTTAAGCTTTATGATATGTTACTAATCTTAGTCTATACACGCATGGCATGATATGACAATATGGAGAAGCTAGAGTAAGTTCAAGTGCCACTAGCAGTTCAGAAAATAAAGCATGAAGCCGACTTCAAATTTTTTACTAGCGTATAACATTTTGTTATGTAATGACCATGCACCTATTGTAATATGTTTGTAATTATGTATTTAACACTCATGTAAACATTCTTAATCCAATCTATTTGGAAGCATTGTGTATGTTGTTTTTGGGCCGACTAAGGTCTTGTTTTCGGTCGCATCTATTCAGACATGTATATATACTTGACATGCAATTTTGTATTAGGTGTTAGAGTGGAAAATATACTGAAAATATATCCAAAAGAACAACACAAAAAAATCAATATGAGATAGATCTCTTTGAGAGATTAGAGCATCAACGCTTAAATGGAACTGATCAGACAACTGTGTCATAACTACAGTTCATCTTTTGATATAGTGTATATCTATTATCTGAAGGTTGTAGCCTTCATCCTATTGGGAAGTGAACTCTGGTAGTGAGCCATTCACCTTTAACAAGGTTTTTGTAAATACTCCTAATAGGGTCATTGTACTTGCATTGTAAAGACTGCTCCTAACAGGACAAAGGAACTCTAACACGTTCATAAGACTAGTACAATCATTTGTGGGTACTAATTCCCACCGGGGTTTTCCTCTGATCAAGGTTTCCCCATAAACATATCTTGTGTTATGTGTTATTGTGTTATGTTTCATTTGTTATCTATTTGATTTATGTTTCAAGTTGCCAAAATTAAGATAAGTGACAAACACTGATTCACCTCCCCATCTCAGTGTTTCTAGCAATTGGTATCAGAGCTATGGTCCTCTGAAAGAAAGTTTAACCACTTGAGGAGATCATGGATTCAACAGAAGTGAAACATCTGAAAAAATAATCTTGAAGCAACCATTCATGATCTTGACAGATCTGAAAAAGAAACTGAAGAACTTAAACTAAAATTTGATGGCTCCCAAATGCTTATCAAAAAATTAAGAACAGATTTGAGAGATTGCTCTACAAATGATTTGGGAAAAATGGTCAAAAAGATGAATGAAGAAAACATGTCTCTAAAGGACAAGATTGAAGATATGAACAAATAGCTTACAGATAGCCTAACAACTATTGAAGAAAAGACCAAAGAAAGTAAACAATTAGATGAAGAACTTAGGCAATAAAATATGAAGATCTTGGAGTTAGAAAACATCAAGAAAAAAATAGAATCTGAATTGACAGAAGCAAAGAATCATATTGAAAAACTACACACAAGTTCTGATCTAATACAATCACAACTCTATGCACAAAATTTAAGAGGAGATACTATTGGTGTTGGATACAGTATAGCACTAAGTGAAACCAATACAATGCAAGAAGGTAAGAAAGTACAATAAAAATATATAGAAGTAAAGGCTACTAAGAATCTTACAGAAGCTAGAGCAGAATCATCTAAAGATGAGCACAAGATAGTTAACAGAACTTGTTATGCCTGTAACAAGCATAGACATTTGGAAAGAGATTGTAAAGAGGTAAGACCCTTTAATGGCTATTGTTATTCTTGTAATAAATTTGGTCATAGGGCTATACATTACAAAACTATTCAAAGAAATCAATCACAACAGAACCAAAGAAATCTGAATCAATAAAATCAGAGAAATCAACCTCAGAGAAACTATCAGAACATTACATGCCAGATATGTAATTATAGTGGACACATAACCAAGCAGTGCAGTATGATAAACAATATCAATATACCTCCAATCATCTATCACTCATGTAGCAAAACTGGACATATCTCAAGGTTTTGCATATCTAGAACCCTAAGACAAGAAAAGCCTAAAGGATCATTATTTGAAGAATCTAGAGAAGTCAAGTTTGTAAAAGTTATAGAAGATTCAGGTAAAATATGGGTTGAAGTAAGGAAAGATGATGATGTTAACAAGGTAGTAGATGCATCCATAGTGGATGCAACTTCTACTTCTGGTTAAATGACCCTCATGGTCATAGGGGGAGCCATTCAATCTCTAAAGCCTTGCGTGGCTGGTATACTCACCGTTGAGTATGTTCCTATGGATTCATGTATTTGGTCACAAGCTAAGATAGTATGCATGGATGCACAACTTGTATTTTGACAAAAGAAAAGATTGAAATTATCAATGAAAAATGCGTTACGGAAACAAGCATTAAATGCAGTAACTTATATTTAATTCAGTAAAAGATCTTATATCTTCACTTTGCATTCGAGATTGAGCATTCAGAGAGCATAGGAGGAGTTAGCATTGAAGTGTTGAAGGATAACCATTGGTTGGTTAGCAAAAAAAGTTTAAGTTGAAATAGAACCCTAACACAAACACGTCATTTCAAAACTCCAGCAAAACCCTACTTAAGAAATCAACAAGTAAGTATGGAAACCTTGGTAGTCTTTGACATCACTGAAAGGAAAAGATTCATGTTTAAAAAGAATCCATTTAAGTCAGTGCTAGATGATGTAGAAGGGAAATTCTCCAAGACTTTGTTAGGAGTCGTGCATGTAGAGGACATACTCGCTTACATCTACTGTAAGAAGGAGTCTATGGGTGACAACAAAATAACAATGCTCATGGCATCAATGATGAAATTAGATTACTCATTCAAGGATGAATACTCACATCTCACTGATAACCCTATTTTTGAGTATACAAATGCGCATGATTTCTATGAACTAGAGTGGGTTAAAATTCTACCCAGTAGGATTCATGATGATCTATTTTGGATTGGTGAAGTTCATGTCCACATTACTGCTGACCTCATTCATGAGATGACTAGACTCCCTAAGGTTGGACCTATTCTTCCTACTGGAAAGGATGTAAATAAACAGGCTGATCATGCATGCTTATCTAGAAGCGATAGGTGCGGGATGAATGCTGATCCCATTGTGGAAGAAGACATTAAACTTATCACCATGATACTTGGTTACAATTTTTATCATGCAAGCATACTTAATAGTGTATCCGCAGCTATAGTCCTGGCAGCAATAAGGATGGGAAGAGATAACACACAATATAATCTTTGTGAGATATTGTGTGCACAACTAATTGGGAACATTAAAGCTATAAGCATGACATGAGAAAAATATTCAGATTTGGCTCATTGATTATCTACTTATACTTCCACATTGTTGGTAAGTTCTCTAATCTATACCTAGACAAGAGAAAACCTACTATGTCTCAAATTTCATTAAAATCTATATTAGAAAGCAGTGTAAAGGACTCTATGGATATGGAGATCAAGAAATTTAGGATCAAGATGCAGAAGAGGTTTAGAATACCAGAGAATATAGTTAAAAAATACAAGGACACCATATGCTTCATGGTGGAAATTGACTGTACTTTCATGGAAGAAGTTGAGCCAAGAACCAAATGGATTCATCCACTTGGTTATGAAGTAGAAGAACATGCTTTGGAAGGATATGCACAAGTTTTTTTGTCTATGCCTAAAGATCCAAAAGAGCCTAGGTAGGGCATATACAAAGAGAAGACAAATCAAGTTGATTCTGTCTTATACAGTGTAGATAATAAGAGGAAGGCATCAAGGATTACATAAAACATCTTGAAAGTTCATTTTGTCACACAAGAAGACCTAGATAAAGATAGGGAAGCTAAAATTGCAAGAGAACTTAAGAAAACACCTGTAGAGGTAAAAATAGAGAAATCAGATGATATCCACAAGAAGGAAAAGAAGAAGTCTGATGAAGATACATCTGCGCCCTCAACTACTATTGACTTGGAATCCTCTCCACCTTTGGTACCAATAAAATTGACTAGAAGAAGGAAGCAAGTTCCCACAGGTCACCCATCTTCAAGGAAAACAAAAAGAAAAGTAAAGAATACTCAAGCCCCTCCCAAGGTAGGATTCATACCTAGTCTTGAGATCTTAATGAATAGAATCATTAATGAAGGAAGACTAGATTCAATTTCAAATGTCTATGACAAGTACCAAGAGATAGATAAATTTTAAATACATTCTATGATTATCTCTCATATGATCAAGTTTAAAAGGCCAGTTTTGGAACTCAAGACAATGATTCTAGACAAAGTATGGAACATAATAGACTTATTAAAAAGATAAGCAATAGAAGAAGATATGAGGATTAGAGAAGAAACATTAGACAGTCTTCTCCCTATTTTCTCACATGATGAGAAGGCAATACTGTTAGATTTGGTAAAATCTCATCTAAGAACCAAAATAAGAACTCTTCACATTATGAACAAAGAGTATGAGTTAGTTGGAAAAGAGACTGAAAGAGCGTTCAATCAAGTGTTTTTGGATAGACACATGTACCCATCAAAGATGCCTATAGCTAAAGTGACTCGAGTTCCTTCTAAACAAGAAAAAGAACCAAAGACTCTTAATGTGCCTATGACAAGTCCACATGATTTTGTGCCCAAAGTTCCATCACCCTCTGACACAGTAAAAGATTAAGATGAAACCTTTGTGATCAATGATGTTAAGATAACTATGAAAAATTCAGATAATGACTTGAAAAAATTTGAAAAAGCATTTGTCAGCACTGAAGAAGCAGAGAAGGTATGCATTGATAATACTCCCTTGCAGCAAGATGAATTTATTTCCAAAGATTCAACAGATTTGAATAATGAGGAAAATAATCAATCTAATGAACCACCCTCTATGGAAATCCCAGTGAAAAGTGAATGTATGGATGTTAGTCAAAATTCTATATTCACTCCATCTATCAAACCATCAGTATCATTGTTGTCAAGTTTGACCCCCGACTCAACAAACCTAGATGCATAGGAAGAAGAAGACTTGATCAAAATTAGTGTATTAGCCATGGAGAAAGCCAAAGAGAAACAATTTATGAGAAATCCTCTCTTTCTTGAGTCAGTAAACATTTTGAAAAACCTAGTGGCAATAGAAAAGAAAATGGAAAATATTCAGTCAATTGATGATGTTGATAGCATATTGACAAGCTTCAAAGAAAAATTCACAAGTCTAGTAGATTTATCTACTAAAACAATAGAGGATGAGTAAAAAAAGGAAATATTGGATGAACTGATAAAGAACTTCTCACTAGATCTCAACTCATTGAAGACTGGTCAAACAATTCTAAAAGAGCTAGCAACAAAAGGAAGGAAGGTGATAGCTAACTGTATGGACATAGGAAAATTCACTTATGAGCACATAAAGAAGATTGAGGAAACAAACATCTTGGTTGAAAACATAAGAAAATCAGTTGAAAAATCCTCCCAAGACATCAACATCTTCAACAAAATCTATCAAGAGAAGATAGACAAGATTGAAAAAGCCAAGATAGAGATCAACAAGATAAGGACCAGGCAAACCCAACTAAGAAATGCACTTGCGCCCTCCTTAGCTATATTAAATGAGAACATCAAACAAATAGATGCAACTATTGTTACATATGATCAAGGCCTCTGAATGGATTTGACAAAGATGGAGAAGCTCACATATCCATTATGCACCGATCTTCAGACTATTGATGCACTCAAGGCATTCTAGTAGCAAGAAATTAAGAATCTTCAAATTGCATACCCATATGTATACTTGGAGTAAATACTTAGGGACTTTAATTTTTGGCACCTTTTTCATTAATGTCAAAGGGGGAGTAGTGTATATAAAGGAGTATGAAAAATATAGCCGAAGGTACGATGTACAGTAAACTTATAGTTTTTGTTGTTAAGTCAAAGTATATGTAACTTGGCCACATTCCTTTTTTGCCATTAATGACAAAGGGGGAGATTGTTGGAAAGTTGACACTCAATGTTTATATGACTAATTTTGTGTTTTCATTATGGAAACAAAGTCATATGAAGTTTTGACAAGTAAGCTCACAAACTTTGAAGATCAAAATTTGGCTAAGTATAGAAAACAAAATAGAACATAGATACACAGTTGATCAGTGCACCATCACATGTGCGTATGATTGAGTCAGACTATATGCCCTTATACTTAAGCTTTATGATATGTTACTAAGCTTATTCTATACACACATGGTACAATATGACAGTACAGAGAAGCTACAACAAGTTCAAGTTCCACTAGCAGTTCAGAAAATAGAGCATGAAGCCGACTTCAAATTTTTTATTAGCGTATAACATTTTGTTATGTAATGGCCATGCACCTATTGTAATATGTTTGTAATTATGTATTTAACACTCATGTAAACATGCTTAAGCCAATTCATTTGGAAGCATTATGTATGTTTTTTTTAGGCTGACTAAGGTCTTTTTTTCGGTCACATCTATTCAGGCATGTATATATACTTGACATGCAATTTTGTATTAGGTGTTAGAGTGGAAAATATGCAAAAAATATATCCAGAAGAAAAACACAAACAAATTATTATGAGATAGAGCTCTTTGAGAGATTAGAGCATCAGTGCATAAACAAAACTGATCAGACAACTGTGTCATGACTGCAGTTCATCTTTTGATATAGTGTATATCTGTTATCTAAAGGCTGTAGCCTTTATCCTATTGGAAAGTGAGCTCTGGCAATGAGCCATTCACCTTTAACAAGTTTTTTGTAAAGACTCCTAATAGGGTTATTTTACTTTCTTTGTAAAGACTACTCCTAATAGGGCAAAGGAACTCTAACAAGTTCATAAGAATAGTACAACCAATTGTGGGTACTAATTCCCACTGGGGTTTTCCTCTGATAAAGGTTTGCCCGTAAAAATATCTTATGTTATATTTCATTTGTTATCTATTTGATTTAATTTTCAAGTTGTTGAAATTAAGATAAGTGAAAAACACTGATTCACCCCCCCTCTCAGTGTTTCTAACAAAAATAATCAAAATACATTAAACATGTTTAAAAACTTGAAGCAATCACCACAACCTCCGATGAGACAAACAAGGGCACCTAATGCCTTGCTGATTTTCACTTAGACATATTTGTGGGTGTGCTCTCCTAACTCAATTTAAAATCCCACTAGATTACTTGCAAATGAAATGGGTGATCCTAAATGTAAGGTAGTGGATGGTGGAAGGCTTAAGAGCTATTATGAGGAACTAGTCTAAAGCCTCCAAGCAATGCAAATGAGATTCAAACTATTGAACTAAAATGAAATGAAAGATCTAACAAGATAAGATGAATTTTCCATTATCCTAACATGTAATACCTAGATTCAAGATTAAAATGCTAAGAAATTATAAAATTTTCTAAATAAAAACTAGCATGATAACAATGCAAATATGAGAGATGAAAAATGCAAGAGGCAAGGCTCCTATTTATATAATTTTTAAGCAAGGGTAAGGGCTTGGTTGAGGTGGCACATATGTGGCATACACATAGGAGCCACATAATGAGACACATAGGCTAAAGAGGATGGCCATGCAAGAGTGAACTTAGGACAAGATGGACATTTAAGGTTGAAAGGCTCATGGTTTGCTCACACATGTGTGAGAACCTTGGAGCAAGGAGTGGGGGACAAAGAGGTAAGAAGATAGTTGGAGAATTTAAGGACATTTGGTGGCTTCATTGGGATGAGTTGCTCACACATGTGTGACAAACTCATTAGGCTCTAATGAAGTTAGGAATCACCTTTTAAGCATAATTAGTGGGAGATTAGTAATAAAGGCAGGTTTCGAGAATGAAGTGATAGGTGTAGGGTAGGTTTCTAGGTTGAGATTAGATAAGTTTAAATTAAATTAAAATTGTGTACATTGAATCTTCAATCTATTGGGAGCAAGCTCAAACATGAGAAGTTAGCGGGTTAGCACATATAATCCATGAAATAAGAAAGAAACCAAACAAGACATCATCATAACATCAGATAGAGCTAAAACAAGTTATTTGCACCCTATACTACTTGGTTGATTTACTCTTTAGATTGATTGTGGATGTTCTCTCTCAAACAAAAAATTGAATTGATCCCCAATGCATTCATATTGTGGATGTTCTCTCTCAAACAAAAAATTGAATGGATCCCCAATGCAATGCAAATATGAATGCAAGATTGGATGAAAAGAAGAGATTAAAGAACTAGTATGAGGAACTAGTCTCAAATTCTTATCAACAATGATGTAGCTACTATGATATTGAAATGCAAAGTAAGAAGAACATTATGATTCATTTTATCCAAAGAAGCCTAGCATGTAATATCTATGTGATTTAAGCAAGAAAAAAAGAGCATATAAAAATAAATATGAAATCTAGAGCTATGTTAGCATGATAAAAATGCAAATATGAGAGATGAAAATGCAAGAGGAGAAGGCCTCTACTTATAGATTTTTGGGATATAAGAGGAGGGGTTGAATGAGGTGGAATCTATGTGGAATCCACATAAGAGCCACATAAGGGACATATAGACTTGAAGGGATGACTATTTTTGGAGTCAAATATAGCATTAATGTTTGAGTGGCTTAAGAATTCCAAGTGGGGGGACAAAGGAGTAAAGAGCTTTTAAGAGGAATGGGTGACCATTTGGAGAGAATTTTCACACATGGGTGAGCATTCCATTAGCCTTAAAAGGGGTAGGAATCACCTTTTTAAGTATGATTAGAGGACAATTAGGTAGGGAATTATGCTTAGGAAGTGAGGTGATGAGAATAGAGTAGGAATAGGGTAGGCTTAGGGTAGGTCTCTAGATTGGGTTAATATGTTTCTAGCTAGGGTTTAGATTATAATCCAAATTAAATTTGAATAAATCATAGCTTAGAAGAATTAGGAATATGGAGGATTTTTAATAAATATAAATTTATTAAAAGGGGGATTTTATGAGACAAATGTATTTAAATAAAATACATTAGAATAGTATTTAGATTATTAATAAATACTAGCAATGAAACTATTTAATTGATCAAGTTAAATAGTTAGATGAATGAAAGGGAAATGAATAATAATATTATTAATATTAATATTCTTGGACGTCTACATTTTGCCCCTCTTTAATGTGGCATTGCAAGTGACATTGTGTCAAAGACAAGAAAATAAGTTGCCCTAGAGGAAGAGGGTTTTTAGGAGTCGTGCCAAAGTAACAACGATATAGGGTTGTGCCCCCTCGATAAAATTAGAACACAAAAAGGACAACATTGTGGGATTTTCTTGAAAAAGGATGCAATGGGAATGAGGAAAGGAGATGAGGTAATAAATAGAAGCCTTCTGAAATGCCACTAAGAATGCAAATGCAATGATGAAAGTAAATGCAACTAACGAGCCTTGGGGGTCCATTTGTTTGAAAAATATGGAGAGCACATTCGATTTTGATATTGCAAAAGGAGGTATGCATCAGGTGTTAGAAAAAATAGATGACAAGATTCCTTTGCATGGACTAGATGCTCAAACAAAAACACACTAAAAAAGATGCATGTATCAGTAGCCACTAGGCATAATGCACCAAGATATAACAGATCGAGGTAGTGGTGAGTAGGTGTGAACTGACACAAAAAGATAAAATCAATAAAGAAGGCCTCATGAATAAGCAGTCATTCAGTCCAAATTTCTTGGCATGAACATGATTGATATGATGAAGGATTTGATAAGCCAAGACCGAAAGGATACATCCTGACAGGTAAGGATTGAATTTGATGTGATTACAAGATATTCACTGGCAAAAGTTGTGAACAAAATGAGGAGCAAGGATAGTCAGTTGCAAAACTGATTTGGTGAAAAGCATGATCGCAGTCGCAGGAGTCAAAATGTCACTGAAAAGTAAAAACTAAATGATACGGAAAGAAACAAGGGTTTATTGTAAGATTTTGCAGAATTTTTTATTATTTTGAATTTTGTGCGATTTTTGAATTTTTTTCTGGATTTTGGCAAATTTTAAATGTTTTTGGATTTTTCGACGCATTCAAACTGTACAACAGGAGTAACAAGACAAAAATATATAGGCGGGGGAAGAAAATGGAGCGGGAATTTTTTAGAGAAAATAGGGGGCTATAAGAGGGGCAGAAGGGATAAAAGAAGGTCATTTGTGAATAGTGATTCGATGAGAAAAGAGCTCGGGAGAGAAATCATGGCTGACAAGAGGATGAAGGGGTAGTTAGGAGAGCATGTTCGGACCCACAGGAGACCTGTGGAGTGGCTAGTACTAGTGAGTAACTCAACTGAGACCATGCTTTTACTTGGTTTTGAGTTTTTAACACTTTCAGGGTGGATTAGGGGGTCATAAATGTGGGTAGAAAACTCGGCAGACCAGAGACGTCGATCCTTGGATCGACGTCTTTGCAGACGCCAGTCCTCGAACCTGCATCTATGAGGACATCAGCTCTGAACTGGCGTATTCAAAGACGCTGGACCTAGATTTGCATCTTCGAAGATGGTGGTCTGGGTGGGAAACATGTGGAGATGTCGATTGAAGAACCAACGTCTCCACCCGAACCAACGTCTACGCCAAAAGGGGCAGACGATGAGGGGGAGGGAAAAAGAGGGACCCGACAGGGGTCGGGGATGGGTCAGAAAAAGACCTAGGGACGGGATGCCCCATTTTGGCATGGGTTAGGCTAGAAGTGGAAGAAATAAGTTAATTCCATGGTGGTGTTAGATTTTGTAGTAGTAGTTCCCACCATTGAGATCTCATGAGCATTGGCCACAGACTATAGAGTTGGAGGCCCAGCTGACAGATGTGGACTGGGGGCTGCTAGCGGCTGTGGGACTGGACTATGTACCTCGATGGCCTAGGCTATGGGTGCACAATGGGATGATGACTACCTTGATTGAGCGGTGCCACAACAACACTACTACATTTCATCTGCCAACTAGGGAGGCGACGATCACTATGGATGATGTGTGGAGGATTTTACGAATACCAATCCGAGGATTGGTGCCGCAGTACAGATTGGAGGATAGTGACCACTACATGGAGATAGCATTTAGGAGGCCCATGAGGAGGATACCCACATATAGGACATGGATACCCTGGCAGCTGACGGTTGATAGGAGACTGAGGAGGCTAGTGTTGTTCTTGGCTGGACTGATTAGCAGACGGATGTTGGCAGACTTAATCAGTCATAGTTTTGGGATGGGATGGTCTCGGGCACTGGCAGGGATGCTGGAGGAGGGGATGATCTACTGTTGGGGATACATTATACTGGGATAGCTATATCATGATCTACACATGGCCTCATACCATGGGGTATGCAACATGGGGACTGGGGTGACTTTGCTATTAGTATGGGTGTGGGAGCACATTGGCATGTTCTAACCAATGAGAGTACAAGGGGATCGATAGCCAGGAGAGCTCTATGCATGTAGATATAGGCTACCACTGAGATACACCTCTATGGGTCAGACTAGATAGTGGGGACGACTATTAGATGAGGTCCAGGTTTTCTGCTGGACCCCATACAGACTATGCGAGCCCTGGGGAGCGATGGATTGGCAGGTAGGAGAAGAGGATGGATTTGAGGATTTTATATACCTCTCTTATGTGTAGACAGATTTTTTTCTACTGGGGAGGACCATCCACTAGACAGAGCGATACAGGCCATCCCGGGTCATGAGGTAGTTCAGATTGTAGTAGGGGGTGGTGGTAGAGGATGATTTAGATCCTCATGTCACTAGGGAGGTTGGAGTTTGGGGTAGGTACACTGATGCTTTAATAGTGAGGGTAGCATGGAAGAGGATGGTGCAGATAGACTACATGGTGAGGCCCAACGTAGTAGATGCAGGGATGACTGCAGAGTATGTAGTATGGTGGGTCGCACATACACCTCTACATCTTATAGACCTAGTACAGGTGGTAGCCCATGAGAGACCTACAAGGGATATGGAGGTGGATGACAAGATAGCTGTAGGAGATGCCATTGAGATCTCGGCAGTAGGGCAGAGGAGGAGACCACAGCAGAGATGAGTCAGACCACGTAGAGAGGCACAACAAGAGGGTGGACAGGATGAGGGGCCATAGGGACCACTAGGATATGGGCATGATTAGGCACCCCAGGTGCCCTTTTAGGGATAGGTTCAGGCACCTCAGGTGCCAGCACAGGTACATGCGCCACAGGGGCCACAAAGGCCATCGATAGGATTTGTGGTGTAGGAGACACATGATACTATTGTCGCAGAGTGAGATAGTCTACAGACTAAGTGTGCGAGGTTACAGGGACTACTGGGGATAGCATAGGTGTTAGAGTCTGACCTGCATACAAAGATGACCCAGGTACATGGGTTACTAGTTGCAAAGACAACATGGGTAGACAGGGCCAAGGGTGCACTTGACACCCTGCAGGGCAGAGTGGACTCATGAGAGTTCTTGATAGTGGACCTGACCTAGGATGCTGCTAAGTTACAGATAGAGATAGAGATACTAATAGTTTAGTTGGTTACCCTCATAGAGCAGATGGATCAGGTGACTGAGCAGAGCATAGCATTGACCTCTGAGAGGGATTCAACACAGAGGCAGACTGAGGCATATAGGATAGAGAAAGACATTGATAGGTAGGTGGCTAGTGTAGGTGGGGTGAGCCAGGTGATGGTAGAGGATTTTGCAGCTCATAGAGATGCAACCAAAGAAGGTAGGGATGCAACCCACTATTGGGCATTGTACCATCTGTTAGTTTCAGAGGGCTAGAGACAAGTATTTTGAGAGAGGTCTCGATCACAAACCATAGATTGGGCATCTTCTTCTAAGGGATCAGTGGGGATGCGACCATGGGCATCACCAAGAGGGGGACCATCATAGCCACCAGCATGATCAAATCAGAGAGTTTTTTTGTGACACACATTTTTTGTATTTTGAGATGAGATGCACATGTATAGTAGCACCTAGGTGCATTGTGATGTATTTCTTGATGAGAGACATTATACTCATGATTATATATATATA
>MU226372.1:168602-190108 GCA_018584345.1 Thuja plicata | reverse complement strand
ACGACGGAAAAAATTTAGACGTAATTTCCACCCAGCGAGCCCAAGAAAGTGCTCTGATACCAGATGTGAGGAACCTCCTTACAGCAATATGGTGAGAATGCATGAAATCACAGAATATAGAGCAATATCAGAATGCAAAATGAATCTATTGATCGTGGGCCACTTCGAGGGGGTAACCTCCTTTGAGCAAGCTCAATACAATAAATTCGTCGGTATCCAACAAAGGCCTCAATCTACTCTTATATACTAAGTACGATCTAGAAAAGTAATACTACCTATGCATGTGGGATAATAAAATATACTCACGAGACGACTTACAAAGCATATGCGTCCAACAACACTACACTAACCAAATAAACAGAAGGAACACACAGGTTCCTAACATCAACTAGCAATGCTTTGACTGTGAAGGCATCAGATAGAACATACTCACCACAAACTTTGTTGTTGATCTTGACCATGGAAAAGGTGGAGGAAAGGATTGTTTCTAGGTCTGAATGAGTTTGAGATGAACTGGTGACAGAGGTGCCAATGTCAATCCTAGGACAGTGATTGGAATGTTGGAAGGATATTTCCAACACATTTCAGTATGTGAAGGGCTTGGAATCGGCGCATATGGTGATTTCAGTGCTGTTATATGGGAATTTGATGCATTAATGGTAGGTGGAAGGGACTTCTTGCATAGAATGAATCCAAGGGTGTCTAAGGAGGATGTTGAAGGGAAGGTCAAGATCAATAATGTGACATACTATATCTTGAGTAATAGGGCCCACTTTGATGGGAAATAAAATGGTTCCTTCAGAAGTGCATTCTAGATTGTCATATTCTTTGATTTTTATGACAACATTTATAATATCATCTTCAGTGCAACCCAAATGTTTGATGAATTTTATAGTACATAGATTTAGGACTGAACCATAATCTATCATAACCCGCTTGATAGAAAAATCTTTGACCATGACGGCGATACAGAGCAGAATATTATGATCGAGTTCTTCTAAGGGTACATCTGTTGGTTTATAGGAGACCCCACAAGATGTAGACAAGTGACCAATAAGGTTCTAGAATTCAGTGAGGTTGATGTCGCTGGGAACACGGGATTCTTGTACAGCTTTATTGAGGATCTCTTAATAGGTGGGTGAGGTGCGGAGGAGATCCAGGATTGAAATTTGGGCCCGAGTATTCCTTAGGTGTTCCAAAAGTTTGTATTGGGTACCAGCAGATGGAAAAGTACTCGCACCTGCAATTGTTATTCTACCTCGACAAGTGGTGACTAAACATTGGTTATTGACACCCTTGACATGGATGGCATTGATGGAGGACTGGACTTGGGATATGCAGTTGATGAGATTATCGTAGTTGATATATGCATTTGTATAATCTTTTCTGTTAGCATTTTCTCCTTGCTTACCCTTCCCCTGGTGGAAGGATTGAGTGGGATTACCTAAGCCTTTACCTGAGGTGTGTTTAGGGAATGCATTTTGGTAGATTTTAAGACCCACATTTGGCAATGTTTGGGAAGGATAGTCCACTTCGATCTCTTTTTAGTCAATAAGATCGTAGATTTAACGTTTTAACTTCATACATTTGATGGTTGTGTGTCCCTTAACACGATGGTAATAAAAGTACTCATTGTCTTTATACCAGGCAAGATTAGGTGTTGAGTCATCAAATGGCTGTGTTTTTGGGTACATGATTTGGTTAGCTTGGACCATTTTGTGGAAGATGACATCTATGGGTTCACCCAAGGGGGTAAACATGTGTTGTGGTGCATTTTGAGTGCAAGGCCTTTGCTATCCATGTGGGACTGATATAGCATTTGTTTAGTTCACAGGACCTTGGTAGTTGGGCTGATATGATATCCCTGAAGGGGGATAGATTGTTATGCCTTGAGGGTGTATGTTTTTCTGGTACGTCAATTGGGGATACATGGGAGTGGGCTATGGATACATGGGAGGAGGTTGAGGGTATACTAGCAGTGCTTTCTGATAAGTTTAGGTAGGTATATTGGGACTGACCACCACAACCTGAACGTGTTTGGTCTTAGTGGCTCTGTCAGTTACTGCATTCTTGTTCTTTTTCCAATACCATGATCAATCATTATTATGCTTTTCAGGCTAAGATTCTTTGTAGTTCTTGATGGCACCATCTTCTATGAGACATCTTTGAGATCCATGCCTTTGATTCTGATATCCTGATAATTTTGTATACATTTCATGCAGATATGATAGGCAAGCTTAGGATGGAGGTTGTTAATGAATATTTTGATAAGATGTTGCTTAGGGGGTTGATAGGAAAACCTTGTAGTAAGCCCTTGCCAAAGATGAAGGTAATTGGCCAGGCTCTCTCCTTCCTTCTATTTAAAATTTCATAGATCAAGGAGTGAGAGTTCATTTTCGACGTTATGTGCATATTGGGCCACAAAAATTTTATATAGTTCAGCAAAAGTAGAGACCATGCCATTGGGGATTGTGTAGAACCACTCAAGAGTGGTTCCTCCTAAGATTTTGGGAAATAATCTCATGAGGAAATTGTCACTATAGGCCACTTCTTGACATGCCATGTAGAATTCTTTCACGTGGCTCACAAGATCTCCCTTCCCCTGATATTCATCAAATTTGGGTGTCTCAAAGTTCTTGGGGAAGGGTATTCTAGTGATAGATCGATCAAATGGGTAAGGACGCACCTCTTCAAACTTGAATGTTTTAGCCTTGGTCCCTACTTTTAGCTCTTTGACAGCGTTCTTCATCTCCTCTGATTCATGATTGATTTGTGGAGGGGGGATTATTAGCCCCGGTTGCACTGGTTCCATGAATTTGATATGGATCAAATGGAAAATATGAGGGATTCTATGGGGAATATTATGGTGTTTGATATGATGATTGTTGGTCAGCGTATATGGGCTGTTGTGGTGGGAGTTGTGGCCGAGGGAATATTGTAGTGGAGGAGGTGGCGGTGCCTGGTAGGGTTGTTGCAACTGCTGGAAGTAAGCTTCTATTTGCTGAGGCATTGGATAAGTGGGTTGAGCCTGTTGCGCACCTACATAGGGTGGAGGATAGGTGTTCTATGATGGAATTCCCCTAGTGGTTGCAGAGAGGTAATTGGTATTACTAGGAACACTAAATTGTTGTGGTGGTGGAATGGTTTGTGATGCAGCGGAAGATGGCATGGATTGGTAGTTGGAAAAATGAGTTTGCTGCTGCTGCGTTGGTTGAAGGATAGTGTGCATGTTAGTGAAAGGATTAGCAAGTTGTTGTAGCGGTTGTGCTATGAAGGGATTTGCCCCCTGCATTTTTGGTTGAGGCTGCTAGGTAATTTGGATGATTGGTTGTGTTGCTGTGAAGAGGTTGGGTTTTTTTGTGGTGCTAGGGATGTGAATGGATTGGCATTTTGTTGTTGTTGTTGTTGTTGTTGGGATGGTTGCTGGATAGATTGTTTCTATTGGATTGGTTGTTGTTCCTTTTGGATTGGTTATTTTTGTTGTTGGATAGGTTGTTGTTGTATAGGTGGGATAGGAATTTGTGTTATCATGAAAGGGTTGGTAGATGTTTGTGGCACGATAAGATTTGGTTTGAATTGTGTTTGAGGTAGAACAGCTAGCACACATTGTGGTTGTATTGCTAGTGGAATGGGGAAGATGGACCCTTGCGGAAATAAGGGTTGGTTATGTTAGGGTTTTTTCTTGCAAGACCTCTAAACTAATTGAATACTTGATTAACTCTATGACTCCCAATGCCTTAAAATTCTAACTCAAGGAAGAGAAAACTCTAATTGATGAGGTATTTTGATAACACTGGGGATACCTATTATCACCTCCTTCTTTTTTGAGATCCACTGACTCTGGCAAGTTTTACCTATGATTGATTACTGATTTGATAGTATCTTTAGAGTGGATTTTTTTACTTATGTGTTGAATGCTCTGTTCTTATATGGATAAATAGGTTACAATGTAGATAACTATGATTACTCTGAGGAAAATTTTATCAATCCAAATCATTATCTTGAAGATGACAGACAACAACATGATAAGGAATTTCATCCTTTCCTTTTATAATTCTTATGAATTTAGGAGGAGTAACCTATTTGATTTTCTCTGTAAGAAATCAACAGACTCAAATTGTAAGCTTTGTGAGTGCAATTGATTTTAAATATATGCTCTTTGTGTAAATGTAATTGATTTTGAACAGTTTTAAATATTTGGATGATGATGGATCACTTGACAGGTTCTAGACCAGTGCCTATCCTTGGGCTACAAAGTAAAAAGATATAAATCCACAGAGATAAACAAATAAGAATACTGTAGGATGCCTTACAACCTACATACAACTCAGGTAAAATGCCTTAAAAATTACCCTGTCACTTCCACAATGTTGTATCAAATCCTCAATCACTGTTGTACTCTCTAAAACTACTCACAAAATTTAATTCTCCTCTTAGAAGAAACTTGCAAATAATTAGATAGCTACCTTATAGCCAATATGTTTAACATGCCTTACAAATTAAACATAAAAGAGTACACACAATAAGAAAAGAGACAATAAAAATATAGAATAAAGTTGCACTGTATTTTATTCATAAATTTCTACTTCAGTACATATAAAGGCTAAAAGCTCAAAAACACAGACTAAAATCTATAAGCCTGGCTTGAAATTATATTTCATCTTCACTTTTAAAAACTATTACAATTGATCTATTTATAGGTCTAAACCATCTTGGAATCATTAAGATAAGGATGCAACAAGCTTCAGATGGTTTAAGAAACCTAACCCTAAAAATGCAGAAAAAATAAAAGAGAAGGGACCCAAGCGGTGGAAAGAAAAAAGTAGAGGATAAAATCTAATCTACTCCTTGTCTTCATGTGATCTTTGACACCTTTGGTTTGTGTACTCCTAAGATAGTTTATGATATTCTTTACTGATGACTAACCTGCCTTTTCTCCAAGAAATTGTGTGTCGGATCCTCAAACATTTTTTTATTCCTCAAAAAGTCAATTGTGACAAAATTCTTCTTTTCTGTCTTTATATGAACTTTAGCACCTTTGTCTGATTATGTTCAGGATAGCATCAAATGTTGAAATTGAGACCAAGTGACCATCATTATAGGCTAACCTACACTTTTCTTTTATGATTTCTAACCTTCCTGTGCTCATAGATCAGGTGCCAAGTGTCCTCTTTCTCACTCTTCATCCAAGACATCAACATCCATTGCAGCAGCCTTCTTTTTCTTTGGCTTTGTCTTCAATTCCTATGCTGCCATATCATCTTCTACAGGCCAATTAAAGCTCTGAATGATTTTTAGTTGTGCCTTTTGCCTCTCACATCTGACATCAGTTATACCTTTAACATCCACTATAAATTTATTGATGTAAGTTTCTGCCTTGAAAGCTTCATCTAAAATCCTATTATAGCTTTGCATATCTAGATTTGAATCTGAAATAAATGCCTCTTTATTAGGTAGCATGGTGTCAAATTCACTTTTCCAGGCCTCCAAAGCCTTAATCTGATCATCCTCTCCTTTGATTGGAGGAATAAACTGGTTAAAACTTGATCTCAAGAGGCTGATCTCTGCCTCAATCTGATTTAACTTTCCTTTGAAGAAAGGTAAAGCCACATTTATTTTCTAAATCTCATCCCCCACCTCTGTCACAATCTCCAGTAGATCTGGCTTATGTGGCTGTAAATAAGCCAACTTCTCAAATAGTTGTACCCTACTTGACCAAGTTGTGAAATAAGGATTCAAAATGGTGATGTACCCTATCACTTCAACCTATAAAGTAGGTAATTTATTGTATGCATTTAGGATTATATCAGTTTTATCTTCTAAGATATCAATCCTATGCTAAAGTACATTCAACAATGCATTTATGGCAACCTCATTATCCTTTTTAGCCATATCCTATATTTTTGCTTCTTCCTCTGTTTCAACTTTTTCCTCTATATGTTGAGGCTGCTCTGAGGGTACATATACAAATTCTGGCTTTTCTAGCAATTATTTGGTCAATTCAGAAATTACCCTCTCTTGCTCATGAATCTTGATTTGGCATAATTCTTTATCCTTAGCCAGAGCACTAGCCTCATCTACCAAAGTTTCACATCTTTCAGACAATTGATTTGCCTTATCCTCATTCAAATGTGCCCAGTGTGTCATTATTTGGGAAATATCCAAATCACCTGTGTTCTGACCTGACCACACCATTTGGTTCCCCACCGTGCTCTCTTGAATATTTAACAATTGGGGCTTCTTGTCTCTAGGACATAGATTCCACATAGAAAATTCTTGGGAATTTGGACTATATCCAAATCCTTTGATCATATCACCAATTTGGACCTCAGTTGTCATCTTTAGGTCCGGTTGGTTTCTTATTTGATCCATTATAAATGCTAAGGCTAAATCCCAACCTTCAGCAAGCAACATTCCACTGTCCAAAACTAATTTCTTGGCCTCTTCAGGAGTAATATCCTTAGTTTCAGGATCATATGTTTGTAGAGCTAAAAGAGCCTCATTTGTCACTACTTCCTCACCAGCTAATCTCAATTGCTCTTTGATCTGTTTCTACTTAAGCCATCTGAGGAAATCCTTGAATTCATCAGTTTTTATGAATTTGTCATCTTTTAAAAACTGCTATTGATGGATCAGTCTCTCATCTATACTTGTTTTCAAAGGCAACTCTATGTCCTCTTCCACTTCTTTCTGCAATTTTTTCCCTTTTATTTTTTCTTTTCTTAGATTATGATAATAAGCCCTGTTACTAGGAATAAGGGCACTTACTCTATATTTTTTTCTCTCTCTTCTCTCATAAGTTTGAGCATGAGAAGACTGACCAAGATCAACCTTCTACCTCTTTAGGGAAGGCTCATATGTACTCTCCATCTCTATTTCCTTGGTTAAATCAATGGTGATCATTTCACCTGCTACTATTACTTGTTAACTGCCCTGTGGTGGCTGATCCATTGGAGAAGGGATTGGATTTGCATAGCCTTCATCACTATCCTCCTCATACTTTTAATCAGAGTGTTTCAGATCTTCTTGCCCTTTTCCTTTCACATTCAGGTGATTCTCCAATTGTTCACATAAGGTATGATGATTGTCCAACATAGCCTCAATTCTATCAAAATAAGGCAAATTAGGGAAGAATCCCCCAAATGCCACTCCTCTTCTCTTCACTTGTTTTTCCAAATCCAATAGTTCTTTGATTTTATCTCTTCTTAGCTTCACCCCCCCTTCATCAATAATATTTCTTGTAGCATCTTCCTCCACACATTCACCATGTAGATAAGTGTTAGGAATGGTGGGAGTAAGGAGTTTCTTAGCTCCTTTAATGAAACCTTCTGTATCAATATACCTGTATAAGGCAACACCCATCTTGTAATCATTCAGCCAGTTACATACTAAGTCAATGGCATTCTTGCCAATTGTAAATTGATATATCTTGAATTGTCTAGGGGTAAATGTCCCCTTCCTATGAGGTGCAAGGTGTTCATTATCAGTTAATATAAGTTGCCAAATGAATTCCATTATAGGGGGGTGAGAACATCCATAGACTCTAATAATTGTAAAATTTCTCTCCAAATAGAAGTCACCCCAATTATGGTCTCCCTCCCATTTGTCTACATATTGACAGGGTCTTAGTAGTTGTAACACCTTCACTGGGAGCCTAGTTTAGTTCACTCCTAAACTTTTCATCAATGGGTAAACTACCCAATTCTCAAATCTGCAAAAGTCACAGTCTTTGGCATTGAAATTCCAAATTTTAATCCAAAACTGGATAGGGTTGGGCTGGTTATAATATAACCGCTAAGGGTTCAAATTTGACAAATCCATAATATTATAATTGAAATGCAACAATAGATGCATTAGGATTGAATAATGCAGGAATTTAGGCTCCTTCTCCTTCTTTTGAATGGCAAAAAACCCCTCATGCATCCTGTTGATGGTATACTAAATGTAGTCATAGCTGATGCTAGAGTGTACATCCTGTAATTCTAAAACCATCATGAGAATCCCAACACCAATTCTCACAGCTCCTCCATCCTTGCCCAGCACTCTGTATAGGGCATATGCAATGTACTTGATATAGAAATTTAAATCCTTGTATCAGTAAGGTGGAGTTCCTGGTATAGGGGCAATATGGTCTCTAACCTCACTAAGGACATGCCTCTTCAATTGAGTCCTAACAAATCTAGGCTGTAGCCTATACCTTTCCTCTTGCCTAGGGAGGTTAATCTCAGTGGACATTGTGTTGTATAGGCCAAAAGCTTGCATGAAAGAATTTCTATTTAAGGATAGAAACACAGTGCCATCATTCTTTTTAATTGTTTTTGTTAATGGGTCATAGTGGTGTGCTAGTCTTTGGAATAGGTCTACTCTACAAATACATCAGGGACTAACAACCTAGCCAATCCAAAAGTCCAAGGGTTTGAAATAGGCATAGCTTTATCACAGTTTTTGTAAAAGTAATTGAAAAGATAAAAACTTGTGGTCCCTGGAGTTTTGGCATCTCTTATGTCTGCATACTCATTTGATAGAATATCTGAATTTGCCTTCTTGTTTTGGGTGGAACCAGGTAGCAACTTTAGGAACCCATCAGAAAAGTTTCTCTTTCCTTTAGCATCTTCATCAACATCATCATTTTTCCCATTGGTGGAGGCTACACTGACTTCTCTACTCATTTTTCTCAATTCTATTTTGTTTTTTTCTATTTTGTTCTGTTATGTTTTCCACTTCTTTTCACTGATATTGAAACAAATCTATTCTCAGAAACCCTATTCCTCCTCTAGAACGCACAAAAGACAATTCAAAAGCACTGGAATCCTAGAAAAATCACTTTGAATTCAACCAAATTCACTAAATTAATACTTCTCTTTTGGACACAGAAAACCTAGAAAATTCTTTCACTCTGGAATTTTGAATGCAAGGTAAATAAGAATAAGCAATGATATCATCCATTTATAGAAAAACTATACAAGGTACACAACTCATTATTGGAAAATCAATTACTTCCACCTTCAAGTTTGCACACTGTGTCATTAATCCAATTCCTAGCCGTAGCCTCTGAGTGTGATAAGAAATCAAATTCAAATGAGTGCATTCATAGTAAAAACCCTTATAAAATTTGAATAGGATCACCTTTTGATATAACCGGCTCTTTTTTAGACATCTTAGCTACTTTTCCCATGTATTAATTAATTATCTACATTCCTATTGGCCGATGATTTCAGAAATGTCATGTTAGCAACTACCTTTACCCTTTTTCACCTTAATTATCATTTTTCTTATCTGGCGACTACATGACTATGCATTGTCTCCTTATCGCTGAACAAATCTCTTAACCTTAGTTTCTTTTTGAGACCTAGCAACAATGAGATTCTCCTCATTTTACTTTAATTGCGGTTCACTTCTAGTGACCTTGCGACTGAAGGAATCCAAGTCGTTGAAAGAATTTCTTAACTTAGAGTTTATTAAGAGACCTCCTGACCATTGTAGATCTCATTTTGATCAGACACCTATCGCTAAGTCTTTGAATTAAATTTTATTTTAATATTTCTCCTAGAGACTTGGCGACTATAGTTTAATATGACATTTATTTTCTCAGTCTCTAAGTCACCATAAGAAATTGGAATTAGCCTTTTCATCTGGAGACCACATGACTGAAGCTTCAACTTATATATTTGAACACGTGTCTCATCTTTATTGCTTGTATCTAGGTCACTGAATAAAAATTCACTTATCAAATCTTATCACTGACTCCACGACTACCGTTGATTTCATTTTAATCATGTGGTTGTCACTAAGTCTCTGATCCTTTAACTTAACTCACTTCATATCCAAAGACCTCGCGACTCATTGTTTTCTAACTCATCACTGAACTGAATTGATCTGGAGACTGCGCGACTGTGGAAAATCTAAGTTGCCAGAAACTTTTCCTTAACCCATGATCTATTCTGTGACACCGTGACCAAAGCCTTTGTCTCCATGTCACCATAAAATTTTTAAAAGGTAAATATTACTTGGAGACTTCGCAACTGAAAGAAATTGCTAAGTCTCATAAATTTTAAAATAATATTCTTTTCTCTTAGAGACAACCTGACTAAGGTGAATCACTAAGTCTCATAATAAAATGGAATATTCATTTGGTATTAAGAGACTAGCAGACTAAATTTAAAAGGCACATGACTTATTATATGACTTAAGCTTCCAAAAAGGTAACTCGAAAACATAAACCTGATTAACATTTCTAGGGATTTTAACATTTTTGCATACAATGAAACTTAAGACATAGGATTTTTTACCATTTCTCTAGATTTTGACCTAAAAACATGGAACTTTCTCAAGGATTTTACAATTTCAAACATATTTTTAGCATTTGGGAAACTCTCAATCACGAGGACATCAAAATTTTTAGGGAAAACACTAGGACTAGAAATACAACCAACAGTGGCTCTATATGAGGATGGCTAAACATAGTTTATGACAAAGAATCTCAGAATATCTGGTTGTAGACCATATCAAAAAATGAGAGCAACGCCGACTAACCTATTACAGAAGGGAAACACACAACTAAAGGAAATTATTTACAATATGATACATACTTGTGCATGAACTTTGATCCTTAATTAAAAAAGGGCTTGAGAAATTGCCCATGAAAAGGCAACTCAAAGTCTTCTCCATTCATATTCTTCAGCAGATAGGAATCTTTTCCATAGCTTTGTGAGATAACAAAAGGTCCAAGCCATAAAGACTCAATTTTTTTGTGTTTTCCTTTATCTTCTTCTCTTACATTCCACTGAAGAACTAGGTCATCTGGTTGGAATTTTATTTCAGTAGCCCTTCTGTCAGACATGTATTTCATCTTCTATTGTAACTTAATATTTTCTTTTTGGCTATTTCTTCTTGTTTCATCTAATTATGCCAACTGGATCATCCTATTTTGTATAGTGCCAGAAACATCTAATTGTTCTTCTTGCATGAATTGGTATACTGGTAACAAATTATTGATAGGCATTCTTGATTGTAAACCATACACCAACTCAAATGGAGACTTTCCTGTTGCTCTCTTAATTATTATTCTGTCAGCCCAAAGTGCTAGCTTCAATTTAGTATGCCATGCTCTTTTATTCTTTTCAAGGGTCTTTTTTAATATCTTCAAAATACTTTTATTACTAGATTCAGCCTGTCCATTTGCCTGTGGATGATATGGAGATGAATATGATATTGTAATCCCATATTTATCATAGAAATTTGTTATTTCTTCTGATCTAAAACACATGGCATTATCCATTACTAATTTTGAAGGTACACCAAATCTGGTCATAATATTTTCCATTAGAAATTCAGTGACTACCTTGCTTGTTTCCTTTTTTGTAGGAATGGCTTCAATCCATTTGGTAAAATAATTTGTGGCTACAAGTATCCAACTGTGTCCTCCACTAGATCTCTCTTGAAATTCACCAATGAAATCAATTCCCCACATAGTAAAAGGGGCTTCAGTACTTACTGGGTTTAACAATAGGGATCCTAAAAATTTGAGATTATTTGAGAACCTTTGACAAGGCTCACACTTTCTAACATATGCATATGTATCTCTGAATAAACTAGGCCAATAGTACCCAGCCCTTAAAATCTTGTGGGCAGTAGTCTTGGCAGAAAAATGACCTCCACACTCCCCTGCATGTATTTCACTTAAAACTTTCTCAGATTGACTTTTATCTAGACATAACAACAATACACCATTTCTATCTTTCCAATACAAATCTCCTTTGATTAAGGTGTATTTTTGGGCTTGCAATCTAAGACTTTTCTTTTGATTATCAGTCATAACACTAGGACACTTGACATTTTTTAGGAAGTACACAATATCAGCATAAAATGGCTGTCTTTCTATACTTGTAACAGTTTGATCATGTGTCTTTGTATCATTTACTTGCACCAAATCCAAGTTTTCCTCTGTCATGAGTTTTTCCAAACCTTGGCCTCTTATTAACTTTGTAATATGGATTTCAAGATTGAATTCCTGTATTCTATTTATCCACTTACATCTCTTACCAGTAACTTCTGACTGTGTAAGAATATCTTTCACTGCTCAGTGAGGAACATATGTTTGCACCTTGGCACAAACTAGATATGGCCTAAAATATTTTACAGATTTAACTAAAGCATAAGCTTGCTTCTCCATCACCTCATAATTAAGTTCTATAGCCTGGAGAGACTTACTATAAAAAGCTATTAGATGTTCAAATCCTTGTTCATCTTTTTGTAGTAAAACAACAACAATTGTATGATAAGATGCAAATGAAAATAGAGAAAAGGGCTTACTAGAATTAGAGATTTTAGAATAGGAGCCTCTTGCATTGCCTTCTTTATTTTCTCAAATGTCATTTGAGCTTCTTCATTCCAATTAAATTTTGCATCTTTCTTTAGCAACTTTATAATAGGTTTGACAATCTCTACAAAGTTTGCTATAAACCTCCTAACAAAATTAATCTTTCCTAATAAAGATTGAACTTCTTTTAAATTTTTTGGAGCAATGACCTTCTGGATTTCTTCTATTCTCTCAGGGTCTGTTCTCACTCCATCCTTTGACACTATGTGTCCCAACAACTTTCCTTCTTGTACTGCAAAATGACATTTTTTAGGATTTTATGAAACACCATATTCTAGAGCTTTATTGAAAATCTATCCTTAGACACTATGTGTCCCAAAAACTTTCCTTCTTTTATTGCAAAATGACATTTTTAAGGATTTAATGAAACACCATATTCTAGAGAGCTTTATTGAAAATTTTCCCTAGGTGTTCACAGTGATCCTCAACTTTTTTAGAATATGCAGTTAAATCATCTTGATAAATGACCATGAATAAATAAATAAATTCCTTAAAAGCAACATCCATGGCCCTTTGAAAAATTGCTCCTACATTTATCAATCTAAATGGCATCCTGACATAAACATAGGTTCCCTAGGGAGTGGTAAATGTAGTCTTGTATTGCTCAGATTCTTTCACCAAAAATTGGTTGTAGCTAGAGAAACCATCCATCATTGACAGTAGCTCACAACCAGTTACCCTATGTAACATTTCCTCCATGTTAGGTAAGGAATGATTATCTTTGAGTGAGGCAATATTCAAATTTCTAAAATCCACACATAATCTGATATCTCCATTCTTCTTTCTGACTAGTACTAGATTTGATACCAAATTTGAGTGTCTGATTGGCTGGATTATCCTAGCATCCTTTAACTTTATCAATTCTTGTTACATCTTAGGAGCCAACAAGGGGTTAATAGGCCTTTGTTTTTTCCTAAATGGTTTCACATCTGATTTTAGTGGGATCTCATGTTGGAAAAGGTCCTCTCTATAGGCTTTCAAATCCTCATATGACCAGGAAAAGACATGTTTATGATTTCTTAATAGTTTAATCAAATTTGTCCTTACATGAGAGTCTAAACCTTTTCCAATATAGACAACTTGAGGACTGGTATTTGATCCTAAGTTAATTTCCTCTAAGTCCTCAATCTTAGCATTGCTTATCTTTGTTGAGTGATCATTCTGACTACTAAACAATGCTTCAAGCTCAACCAAACCCCTAGGAATCTGATTAGAACTTAACTGGACAACCTCATTCCCCAAAATATAGTCTTTTCCATCATCACTCTCCAGAAAAGTACTACAATCTATGCTTTGGTTGTCATAATTATCTAGACATTGAATGAATCTCAAAATATCTTGGTCATCCTGAAAAACTTGCTAGTTGTATATGTTATCTGGAACAACCGGTCTTGTCTTGACTTCCAGTATTGACACCCCATGTAAGGTCAAATCATCAATTTTTAGAGCAACATTTGCTAAGAAATCATCCATTATATTCTTTGACCTTTCTATCCAGCTTATATCAAAGGCATCAAACATTTCAATTTAATCCCAAATAGCATACTTATACATTTTTAATCTGTCATTTTTTACCGCATATTTGGATCTAATTTGGGCTACCACCAATTCAGAATCACCATAAACCTTTCAACATTTAATTCCGTCTTTGATGGCAATTTATAGCCCTAAAAACAAGGCCTCATATTATGCAATATTATTTGTACATTGGAAGGCTAATAAAAAGGAATATTTAAAATTTAAACCTGATGGAGATACCAGTAACACACCAGCTCCTAACCCTTCTCTAGAGAAAGCTCCATCAAAATACATTTTCCACAATCCATCACTTTGTACACTTAAATCTTTGACCAGAGGATCAATATTTTTGTTCTGATAATAAAGTTCACTCCTCCGTACCCTAAAATTTCCCATATCGATATCAATGCAACAATTAATGTTAGTGTCTTCAAATCTTTCTATCATGTGAGGAGTTCTACCCTCCCTTGACACCTTAACATTATCTCCAGCAATGTTGAAAGTAGCATATGATAAATCACTTTGTATACTACCTCCCATTGAACCACTCCACTTTCTTGATAGCAGCATCCCATATTGTGGTGGTATATCAACAAAAATAACATTCATAGTCATTACCACATCAAGACATATAGCTAATTTATAAGGCATAGCCTCAATGGTACCAATCACAGGGACTTCTCTAGAGTCCATTGCTTGACATCTCCCTTGAGGAGTGTCAACCTGTAATTTGATAGACCTCATAATTTCCACTGGCATAACAATATTAGATGCTCCTGAATCAATCATACAATTTTTTATCATCCTTCCATTAATTATCAGTGAAAGGAAAAATGGGTCAACAAATTTTGGGGAAGAAGTTGTATTTAAGAAAATTTGAGGAATCTCAGAGGTTAATACTTCAACTTCCTTCCCTTTTTTAATTGGTTTCTTGTCAACATTCTCTGGATTTTGGACTTTCATTATGGGTACACTGTTTAATAATGACAACACCTTTTCCTTGTGTTCTTTAATTCTCATCATTTCTAGAAATGACACCTTCATAGTCATTTGAGATAAATAGTGACCCATATCTACTGGAGTATATTTCACATCTGAGGATTTTGATTTTTCAACAGTAATATTATTTTCCTCAATATGCACATTCAAAGTTGGTTCTTTTAACTTTTAACTTTCTATCTTAAGAGCAGGAGTACCTGTTTCTTACTTTTTTGATTCTCCTTCTTGTACAACATTTGGTTATAAGGCTTTTGTTATAATTTTGACCTTAGGCTTATTTTCATTTTCCCCTGGTACTTCCTTTTTCTATACATATTTGGTGTCTATATTGTTTTCTTTTATAAAGACACCAGATGGCTGACTACTAGTACTACCCACTACTCATTTTCTCAAATGGTAGTTGCTTCTAGCCTTGTTCACTAAATTTGCAGTAATCCTAGCTTTCTCTTCATCTAAAGCTTTTATAATAAGTGGAAGATCCTGATTTTTTTGAGCATAACATCTTATATGGTCATTAGTTTCCTCTGCTTCACTATCTGATAAAATCTGTTGATGATGATTTTCTACACTTTTTTGTGAACTATAAGAATCATGATTTTCAATTTCACTGTCCGAATCTATATCATGACATGAATAAGTATTTGTCATATTGTGATCACATTGTTCACCCTCATCATTTCCTTGTTCTTCATTTGTTTTCAAATTGAAGAAAACAATACAAAAATTAGGGTTGTGTGGGGCATCACAAGCCTCACACCAGAAATCATCATTGCATAAGTGGACAACATTTTTGTGTAGAGGATCTGGAGTTCTATTATCTAGTTTCTCTTTTCTGAGTGGAACAATAGGCTTTCCATCCTTGAACTGAGTTCCATAAGGATGGTTTTGCATTCTATTTTGTGGATTATAATTGTTATTATAAGAAGTCCTATTGTTCTGAGGAGCCCTAAATTCTTTATACTTTGGTTCTTTTTGGTTACTCCTGCTAAACCTTGAATCATCTCTTCTATTTAATTTACCAGATACCCTTCTGTTCATTTCAATATTTACTACTATTTTATAAGCATCAATAAGAGTTCTAGGGTTTTTATCTCTAAGAGCATACCCCATTTTAGAATCAAAGGCATTTAAATAAGTTGCTAGACATACCTCTTCATCTAGCCTTATTTTTTGAAACAATTTGTGCATTGCTCTTTGAAATCTGGTATTAAACTCAGTGACCTCTTCATTGTAATTATTTTTGATGTTATTGAATTCATTCAAAAATAATCCCTTGTTTTTCTTGTCACCATACTGATCTTTAAATAATTAAATCAATTCATCCATGGAAGCAACAGAACCATTAGAAAGGCTCCTAAACCATTCTCTAGCATCCTCTACTAGAGACTGAATAAAAAGTTTCATTAATGCATCCTCATGAGTGATATTTAAATCATCAACAAAATCAATGAATTTTCTTAAATGTGTTTCATAAGAAATAACATTATTACCTGCAAAATTTGGGAGCTTTTCTCCTATATCACCCACATCTCTTGGAAATGTATTGAGGTATCCAGGGATACCAATGAATTTAAACTGCTTGTACCTTTCAGTATGTAATGGTTTTCTTTGAAAATTATCATTGTCCTTAAAAGTAGTGGCTTTTGTTGTAGAAGTTGTTGCAATTTCTGTTCCAGCATGAGAATACTTAGAAGACTGCAAAAAATCTATCTTCTTCTTCATTTCAATTGTCACAGCTTCCATTTGTGCCTTTTCTAGCATTTTTTCCATGGTTTATTTTTCAATTCTTAATTTCTCAAGATAATTATCCAACTTAGACATTTGCTCTATTAGGACCTTGTGAACTTTAGGTTCTTCACTTTTGCTTTTAGTCATTTTTTGTTTACCTCTTGTATCATCCTTCTGTGAACAAGAAGATTTATGAGTAGGTGGTATTTCTCGGTCCTTTTGAGACCTCTCTGTATTCCTTGTATTTTGACATCTTAAATATCTTCGTTTGATTTTGTCAACATCTTTTTCATGTTTTTTATTTTTTCTAAGCTCTTTTTCCCTTTTCATTTCTTGAATAAGGGCAAGATGTTTCATGATGAGTGCCTCTTCTTCAGCAAGCTCATCAGAGGGACCTTCCTCAAATTCTGAACCAACTGTATTTTTTACTTCCCTCTCACTAGAAGTGGAAGTAGCTATAGATGTTTCTAATACTTTCTTTGTAGCTTCTTCATATTCTGAAGTATTTCCAACATGAATGGACTGATTGCTACCTACCTCTCTCCTAGTATTATTTTATTTTCCTCTTGGAGGAGTCTCATCTATATTGTCTTGGTTTATTTTCTTTCTCCAAGACATTTCCATTCTTGAAGTTGAAGCGAATCCACCATATAATGTAACTTCAGGATTCCTTCTTGCTTTTGATCTAGTATTCATTGTGAAAGATAATTTCTTAACTTTTCACTGATCTCAGAGATTTAGCTTTAGAGTCGCCACCCAAAAACAGTTAGGGATAAATGAATAGTTGTCAAAATGACTGTAACAACTATAACTGGTATTGTATTGTCCTTTTAAAGCCTTAGAGATTCTAAAAAATACCAAAATTTTACAATCTCTATCCCCAGTAGAGTTGCCAATTTGTTAGGGTTTTTTCTTGCAAGGCCTCTAAAATGCTTGAATACTTGATTAAATCTGTGACTCCCAATGCCTTAAAATTCTAACTTAAGCAAGAGAAAACTCTAATTGATGAGGTATTTTGATAACACTGGGGATACCTATTATCACCTCCTTATTTTTTGAGATCCACTAACTCTGGCAGGTTTTACCTATGATTGATTACTGATTTGATAGTATCTTTAGAGTGGATTTTTTACTTATGTGCTGAATGCTCTATTCTTATATGGATAAATAGATAACAATGCAGATAACTATGATTACTCTGAGGAAAATTTTAACAATCCAAATCATTATCTTGATGATGACAGACAACAACATGATAAGGAATTTCATCCTTCTTTCCTTTTATAATTCTTGTGAATTTAGGAGGAGTAACATATTTTATTTTCTCTTTAAGAAATCAACAGACTCAAATTTTAAGCTTTGTGAGTACAATTGATTTTAAATATATGCTCTTTGTGTAAATGTAATTGATTTTGAACATTTTTAAATATGTGGATGATGATGGATCACTTGACAGGTTCTAAACCAGTGCCTATCCTTGGGCTACAAAATCAAAAGATATAAATCCACAGAGATAAAAAAAATAAGAATATTGTAGGATGCCTTACAACCTACATACAACTCAGGTAAAATGCCTTACAAATTACCCTATCACTTCCACAATGTTGTATCAAATCCTCAACCACTATTGTACTCTCTGAAACTAAGCACAAAATTTAATTCTCCCCTTAGAAGAAACTTGCAAATAATTAGATAGCTACCTTATAGCCAATATGTTTAACATGCCTTACAAATTAAACATAAAAGAGTACACACAATAAGAAAAGAGACAACAACAATATAGAATAAAGTTGCACTATATTTTATTCATAAATTTCTACTTCAGTACATATAAAGGCTAAAAGCTCAAAAACACTGACTGAAATCTATAAGCATGGCTTGCAATTATATTTCATCTTCACTTTTAAAAACTATTACAATTGATCTATTTATAGGTCTAAACTATCTTGGAATCCTTAAGATAAGGATGCAACAAGCTTCGGATTGTTTAAGAAACCTAACCCTAAAAATGCAGAAAAAACAAAAGAGAAGGGACCCAAGTAGTGGAAAGACAAAAGTAGAGGATAAAATCTGATCTTCTCCTTGTCTTCATGTGATCTTTGACACCTTTGGTTTGTGTACTCCCAGGATATTTTCTGATATTCTTTAATGATGACTAACCTGCCTATTCTCCAAGAAATTGTGTCGGATCCTCAAACATTCTTTTATTCCTCAAAAATTCAATTGTGACAACATTCTTCTTTTCTGTCTTTATATGAACTTTAGAACCTTTGTCTGATTATGTTCAGGATAGCATCAAATGTTTTCATTGATACCAAGTGACCACCATTATAGGCTAACCTACACTTGTCTTTTATGATTGCTAACCTTCCTGTGCTCATAGATCAGGTGCCAAGTGTCCTCTTTTTCACTCTTCATCCAAGACATCATCATCCACTACAACAACCTTCTTTTTCTTTGGCTTTGTCTTCAAGTCCCATGCTGCCACATCATCTTCTGCAGGCCAATTAAAGCTTTGAATGCTTTGTGGTTGTGCCTTTTGCCTCTCCCATCTGACATCAGTTATACCTTTAACATCCACTATAAATTTATTGATGTTAGTTTTTGCCTTGAAAGCTTCATCTAAAATCATATTATAGCTTTCCATATCTAGATCTAAATCTTAAATAAATGCCTCTTTATTAGGTAGAATGGTGTCAAATTCACTTTTCCAAGCCTCCAAGGCCTTAATCTTATCATCCTCTCCTTTGATTGGAGGAATAAACTAGTTAAAACTTGATCCCAAGAGGCTGATCTTCACCTCAATCTGATTTAAATTTCCTTTGAAGAAAGGTAAAGCCACATTTATTTTCTCAATCTCATCCCCCACCTCTATCACAGTCTTTGGTAGATCTAGCTTATGTGGCTGTAAATAAGCTAACTTCTCAAATAGTTGTACCCTACTTGACCAAGTTGTGAAATAAGGATTCAAAATGGTGATGTACCCTGTCACTTCAACCTGTAAAGTAGGTAATTTATTGTATGCATTTAGGATTATAACAGTTTTATCTTTTAAGATATCAATCCTATGCTGAAGTACATTCAATAATGCATTTATGGAAACCTCATTATCCTTTTTAGCTATATCCTCTATTTTTGCTTCTTCCTTGGTTTCAACTTTTTCCTCTATATGTGGAGGCTGCTTTGAGGGTACATATACAACTTCTGGCTTTTCTAGCAATTGTTTGGTCAATTCAAAAATTACCCTCTCTTGCTCATGAATCTTGATTTGGCATAATTCTCTATCCTTAGCCTGAGCACTAGCCTCATCTACCAAAGTTTCACATCTTTTAGACAATTGCTTTGTCTTATCCTCTTTCAAATGTTCCCAGTGTGTCATTATTTGGGAAATCTCCAAATCACCTTTGTTTTGAACTGACCACACCATTTGGTTCCCCACCATGCTCTCTTGAATATTTGACAACTGGGGCTTCTGGTCTCTAGGACATAGATTCCACATAGCAAATGCTTGGGAATTTGGACTATATCCAAATACTTTGATCATATCACCAATTTAGACCTTAGTTGTCATATTTAGTTCCGGTTGCTTTCTTATTTGGTCTAGTATAAATGTTGAGGCTAAATCCCAGCCTTCAACAAGCAACATTCCACTGTCCAAAAATAATTTCCTGGCCTCTTTAGGAGTAATATCCTAAGTTTGAAGATCATATGTTTGTAGAGCTAAAAGAGCCTCATTTGTCACTGCTTCCTTGCCATCTAAACTCCACTGCTCTTTGATTTGTTTCTTCTTAAGCCATCTGAGGAAATCCTTGAATTCATCAGTTTTTATGAAATTGTCATCTTTTAAAAACTACTGTTGATGGATTAGTCTCTCATCTATACATGTTTTCAAAGGCAACTGTATGTCCTCCTCCACTTGTTGCCGTAATTTTTTCCCTATTCTTATTTCATTTCTCAGATTATGATAATAAGCCATGTTACCAAGAATAAGGGCACTTACTCTATCTTTTCTCTCTCTCTCTCTCTCTTCACTCATAAGTTTGAGCATGAGAAGACTGACCAAGATCAACCTTTTGCCTCTTTAGGGTAGGCTCATGTGTACTCTCCATATCTGTTTCCTTGGTTAAATCAATGGTGATCATTTCACCTGCTCCTATTGCTTGTTCACTGCCCTATGGTGTGTTAGCTCTTTTTCTTGTATGAATCAATTAAAATAACAATAAATGCCTTCCCCTCTATTCCCAATTCAGATTCATACATGAATAAGGCTAATTAACAAGGATGAAACTCCTTCTACACTTTGAGCTCCACATACCCAGGTGGGTGTAACTGATTACAGACTCACTGAATGATAGAGAATCTCACAATGGATTAAGGACTTATAATCCTTCTTCTATTTATGCCACTTTGGCCTAGGAAGGCTAACCTATCGATTCACTCTTCAAGGAATCACTAAGATGAATTATATCCTTTGAATACAATCAACTACACATATATGCTCTTAATATCAGAAAGTAAAGATTTTAATATTTGAGTTGATGATAACAACCACTTGTCAGCATATTAACCAATGCCTAATCATGGGTGATAGAGTCATTACAGAGCATACACATATTAAGATAATTAATAAAAACACAAATGAATCCCAGATATAGTGCCTTACAAACTATCCTCTCACTCTTATACCAATGTATCAAATCCTTGCATAAAGCCCTATGCAATCATCTGTAAGATTTAAACTCTCCTTGAAAGTACCTCACAAACAAGAACATGACTATCTTATAACTAGTATACTCAAAATGCCTTACAAATTGAACATACAAGAATTAATAGTAAATGCAAGAAGACATCATTGACATGAAAATGGAGATTCCATTGTATT
>MU226372.1:116999-131456 GCA_018584345.1 Thuja plicata | reverse complement strand
TGAGTGATGCAAACAACACCTAGTTGTGAAACTTCCATTTTCCTTCTTGGGTTTGTGAGCATTTGTACCTTCTTTATGAAATGCTTATGTAGAAGTATGGGTAAATTTTGAGTTGTGTTATTATATAGCTGGTTTTTTTTGAACACCTGTATGCTAGATATGGCAGTATCAGTCTGGGAGAATCATTTGGTGCATCACCTTAAGATTAGATTTCAGTTCCATGTTTCCTTCTAACCCTTTCCCTATGAAAAACTTTAGTTTAGGTGAAGTATCCAGGAAGCCGGCCTTCTCCAGAGGTTCACTTTTTTTTTGGGTTACCCACAACCCAGAAGTGTTCCCATGTGTCACTAGATTGCTGAGTTTACTCAGCAGGGTGCAAATTTCAGTGATAATAGTCTCCAAAGTGAGACTGCAAGAGAATGAAGTTGGAAATTCCCCACGGGGATTTCAAGGAGCCCATTCAAGCGGGCGTTATATTTTTGTGCAGAATATTCAGATGGCCCCACGCCCAAGAATTCTCAGTGTGGATGTATTACTTCTTGTATTGCATAAAAAAACATAACATGACTTTCAACTAGGTGGAAATTATATCTAATCATGTAGATACACAAATGAGGACCATCGCCCAGCATTCACAATTTTATATGACTTCATATGTGTTGTGGGCATTGGCACAGCAAAGGCCAGATTTTCAAGGCCTGGGAATAGTCAAAGAACTCAGGAATGGCCCAGGATATGTCACACCTTGGGATCATTATCCCCAATTGTAGTGGGAGCTTAGCTTCCAGAATTTCTGCTAGGTAAATGATGCCTTCATTTACCACAACATTCTTACACTTACCCGAGATTTTGGGTACCACCTCTCACAGGCGGCAATGACACTGGTCAATTCTTATGGCCAATATTTTATTCAAGTTAGGCATCACACATACATTAGGGTGACAGGACTCAACGGGAATCCCTACCTCCTTCCCTGGTATTGCGGGGATAGGATAATTATTTTAGAGTTATGCAGGCAGATGATGGATCTATACGCCTTCTTCACATTGAAGAAGGTCATCAACATCCCATTACCCTTTTCATGTGGAGATTACAAATGCAGCCTCGCCGCGGCCTGGGAGGCAGATTATGATTTAAAAGGATCGGGGCTGAATGCCCAGAGAAATTATGATCCCCGTGGCAAGAATTCAGCTGCACTGCCTAGGGCGTCCCCACTGCATGAAAGTGATATTGAAGACTTCTAGGTGGATTGCTAGGATAGATTTTATCTTAGGGCACGATAGCATACAAGAATGAGCAAAGGGCTCATGGAGGCGCTAGACCTTCAGACTTTTTTAAAGGGTTTCAAAGATGGCGGGCTGCTGGATGATCTAGAATACAAGACATAGGGGCTGGACAAATTAGACCTCCCTCCAGTGGACTGGGCCACTCTAGAGGATTTAATGATTAAGGGGGTATTCCACCCCATCCTTGAATCAAGTCATAGGTATTTTGCTCAAGTATGCCCTAAGAGTACCCAAAAGAAAGTAGCGGTCAAGAAGACCATTCCTTCTTTAGATAGCGTCGGACCTTCTTCATCCACCGCACCCACTGAAGAAAATATGAGCAAAGGAAAATAAAAAGGAGTCCCGGTACCCAAGGCATCCCCTCAGATTCCCACACTTTTGATGGCCAAGCTACATGATCAGATGGAGTCATAAAAATTGGCCAGCCAACAAATCAGCATGCAGGTGGCTGTCGGTCTCCCAATCACCCCAATGGCATCTTCTCGCCCAACGGGACCCCCTTCGTTGGAAGTAATGATGAATAGGCAGAATTTTTCTCAGGTAGAGTCTTCCAGCATTCTAGGCACCGGGGCTTCTCTCACCAAGAAAAATAAAATAGATGCAACCCCCATACCAAGCGCTACCCTTGGTATGCACGAGGAGCCCCTAGTGGATGTAAGTTTGGACTCTCCCGAACTTGAGGATATCTCAGACTCCTCTCCGCCACATGATGATTTTGATGATAAATTCTTGGTGGAGGAGATTCTAGAGATTTAGCAGGGTTTCAGTACTGTAGTGAAGGAAATTGAGGCTCAAGACAAAGAAGAAGCCCCTGCAGAGAAGGAAGTTTCCGAAGAAGAAGATACATCAGAGCAAGAGGCTCAGGGAGAAACCCATACTGAGCCTAAATAGGAAGAGTTATCGGTCCAGAGGACTGTGGATTTCCCAAGGAAACCTATGGATGAGCCCCTGATGGAAGGAGAACCCAGACCCTAGGGAACAACTGTACCTCTAACCATCACGCTCTAGGTGCCTTTAGAAACTTTAGGTGACCAAGTGCCCCAAAGCACTTTTGGTGAGGTCGTAACAACTACCGCCTTGTTAAACTTTGGCTAGTTACCTCAGCCACCTTTGGAAGATGTCCCAATGGAGGAGGAGAATATTGAAGTAGATGAGGCCAATAAGGCCCAAGAATAGGAGAAACCAATGGACTAAGAGGTCCTAGAGGAAGAAAACAAAGAGGCTTCTAGTGCCACCAAGGAAGATGAAGTCCTTGAGAATAAAAAAATTGAGACCGGGGAAAAGATCCTGGGTGATTTTGTGGAGGACACCAGCATGGCAGAAAATATCAAGGATTCTGGAGAACAAGAGACAAGAAAAGAACAAGAACATGAGAAGGAAAAAGCACCTGAGGATAATGTAGACTAAAGGAATGCACCACCAGATTAAAAAATGGATCCTAATGAATAGTTATTGGCAGCAAGGCCACCCCAGCTGCCTCAATGGCTGGTAGAAACTAAGAAGAGAAAAGCTCTGACGGTGACTACAGGCGCTCCACTATCACTGGCTGAGATGATGACCAAGAATGCTGAGACAAAGAAGCCCAAGAGGGTGCAGGTGGTCCATACTCTCTAGACCATCCTAGCAGGAAGCACTTTTGTAGTCATCGCAACAGCCCTAGGAAACATAGATACAGCGGCCGCAAGGCTCAAAGACTACATTATAATGGAGGTAGAACTGGGGAAAAGAGACAAGCAAGGAGAACTAAACTTGCTGAAGGAGGCTACCAAGGCAATAGAGGCCCGGTACATGAAGTAGGGCCAAAAGCTGCAAGAGGAAAGAGAGACAAACGCCAATCTCCTCACGCTTCTGGCAGAATTAACACAACCCTTGGTTGAAGTCCATCCTAGAAGCCCCTCTTTTAGATTGCCGCTTACACAGGGTGACGTGGACTCACTGCGCATAATGAAGAAAAAGGTGCAAGTAGTGGATGGGTGGGAAGCCGAGAAAATAATGGTGATGAGAGAATTTCTAGCGGCGTCTCTCCCAGACTTCTATAGGGTAGATCTCGCTCTTAGCCATGCGAGAAGCTTCGCTCGGCTATGGGAGCAAGACTTAGAAAAATATGAGAAATGGAAAGCCGGATTGGAAGAGATCCGCAACATTGGCGAGGAAGTTGCCACTGAGTCTAGAATTTTGTTGGAAGAATCATATGATTCCCTCTAGGTCCAGTACTCCAGACATGCCCTCAAAATTGAGGTTTACAAGGAACTGGTTAAGACCTTAAAGGAGAAGATGACAATTGCTTGATATCCCTTGGGCTTATTCCAGGCATTCATGGTTGGGGTATCATAAGTTGATCCCCTCACCACTGGGACATGTACCCTAGAGGACTATGTCCTCGGTAAGTTTGACAAAATGATGGAATCCCTGTATCTGTCGGGTGGAGATTTTGATCAAGGCAGGTTGTCCTAATTGTTGAAGACCATGATTTAGTCACATGATGCCATCAAAATGGTGAACGAATTCTAGAGTGGGGCTGGAGAGGTTGAGGATGCAATGGAGGTTGTTTGCAGTAGGTGGGATAGCATCTAGAGTATAGATGAGGAGATCATAAGCCAAGTGTTAGAGGCTTGGGAAAAATCATAAGTCAATAAAGTTCTCAGGATCTGGGAGAATTTAGCCCAGCATCATGTTTTGTATTCTTTATTATTTTTGGAACACAAGTTCCCAGATCCCAGAATTTTGGATCCCACATTTTTGAATTCTTAATGTGACTAGTGTCTCAGATCCCAATGCTGACTGGTCACTTTCATGACAGTAATAAAGGTTGTCAGAAGATGGATAACTACAACAAGGCACGTCAGCTCGATGGGAGATTTCTGACAGATGGTCTTCCCAAGGCGTCGCTTCAATGATACACCTGGTGCATCAAAGACAAGACGTCACTTTCCCATTTATGAGGCATGTAGCCTCGATCCTCGGGGGATCGGATTTCTTCTTTCTCCTTCTCGGCTCTCTTCTCAAGGCTGATTCTTCCACTCCATCTTTCTTGTCTTATTATTCTAACATGTCAGGCCTTTTCCGTCTCGAGGTCTTTTGTAATGTGGTGCAAGTAGTACTAGCCACTAGATAATGTATTTTATTGTAAAGTGTAAAATAAGTTAGGGTTAGGTTTAGGTCAGAAGATCTTTATAAATAATAAGTTTGACCTCATTCCAAGGGTTAGTGAAATTGATGATTTTGCTGTCCATAGTTAATAGAAAAATGGTTTTTTCTCATTTCTGAGTTGCAAAGCTCAATGCTCCATAGTTTTAAGCTTTCAGTAGTTAAATGCTCCCTGGGAGTTATCATTGTACCACACACCAATGCTTTCTGGAAAAATGTTAATGAAGAAGGAAGGGTTCTCTTAATGATTTTGTTGGCACTCTGTCTTCTGGGTTAAAGGTATTTTATGCTTTGTGTTCTTCATGTCCTTTTCTCTAATACTTAAAGTAGATTAACGACCTCCTTTCTTTGCTACTGATAAAATATAAGCTGATGGTTTTATATTTCTTCGGTATTTAGTGTAGTGTGTTAGAGCATTGTCGATGTTTTGAATGTTTAGCATAACTATAGGTAGATGAAATACTTCTAACTCTGCAAGATATTTTTAAGTTTATTTGTTAAGTGTAAGCATTCTTGGAGGAAACCCCCACTTTTCCTGAATCCCCAGAGTTGATGAGTTGAAGATAACTAGCTATCCCCCTCGAAAATAGTCACATCTCCCAACTGAACCCCGCACCATCAAGACCCGACTCTCATGTGCGTGGAGGCCTAGGGAATCTCATTTCCCCAGACAACCTTTATAGGCAAAGTTGGCCAGTTGTAACACCCCAAAATTGGCATCTTGCAACCCTAACCAATTTTTTTGCATTTGTCACTCTTCTGAATCATCAAAGTCCATTGTACTAGGCAATTCTGAGTTTTGACTGACTCTACTTGACCTGAGTGTCAAATGCAGAAAATCCTAAATTTGCATTAATCATACATCATATTTAATTCCTAAATACCAATTGGTTAAACAAACCTTATGATTGAATTAATTTAATTATAAAGTCCTAGCACTTTAATTAAATTAAATTCACCCTCTTTAGCTAAGACACATGAAAAAGGGATTAAATAATATTTAATTATTAAATAAATATCCTCATTTCAATAATTGAATTTAATTATTCAGATAATTGAGAAAACCTATTTATGAGGTCATATTTATTTAATTAATTGGATATTCTCTCAAAAATATTTCTTTTGTTCAGAAATAGAATCTTTGAATTAATTGTGCTTTGAAGAGAAAGAAAACAGTTAAATCAAATAAAACAGAATTAAATCAAAGAAAGAAAACAGTTAAAGTAGAGAGAAAACAATTTATTGTATTCTTTTAAATAAAGCTTTCTAATTTAAACTAGCTTTTCTATCTGTTTTATTTCAAAGAGGAAAGTTTCTATTCTGATCATCTTTGAGTCTATAAAAGAACTCTCATTACTCATTCAAAACCCCCACTCATTTTCATGCATTGTTAGAATACTGAATTATTGCCACATCTCTTGATAATTTCATATAGAATAATTTCATTTTGCAATAGATTACTTTCAATTTCTAGAGTTATTGCATTGAAATAATGTCTTAGATTAATCTTATATCTTTCAATTCTTAGAATAATCTTGCATTGCATTACATCCATGGAGAAAAATCCTTCATTCCTAGATTGGTCTATGGTTGTGAGACTCTCATTCTGAGAGCTATTTCGAAAACCCCATGTGGATAGAAGGCAACAGGTCGAATCATGCAGGTAGATAGGATGAATAATCTCATATTCATTCTTGTGTGTAGGTAGACAGGATGAATAATCTCATATTCATTCTTGTGTGTATCTGATGAAGAAGGACTATGTTGAAGTGTATGGTGAGTTAACAAGGCCAAATTTACCACATACACTGGTACCCCGGTGCCCGGTGACAACTTACATTTGTTGGCAGACCCGGTCACAAAGTCCCATCAACAGAAAATGGCGCTAGAAGGAGGGCATGAACTCATCCCCCTCTCAAGATTTTGATTTTACACCGCCCGAGGGTTTCCCAAGCCATAGTTTTAGGAGTCAAGCCTTCAGTGGGATTAGGTCATTCTCCCCAGCGAGATTTGAAAGAGTTCTTAGATTAGCCTCCAATCCTAGAAGGTTTGTCAAACTCAAGCCTCCTGCTCAAAAGAAACAGACCCTGAAAGTAAAACTAGCCACCATTATCTGGGGATCTAGCATACCTCAGAATACCCAAGCCTCCCAGATGATCCTGGGAACTAGTGCTCAACTTAGTCAAAATTCAACTTCCCTAATGGCTTCCTATTTTGGAAATACCGAATCCCCAATGGAAATTTTTTTGGGTGCAACCAACAATTTACCCTCGCACCTGGAAAAGATTTGTCCATGATATGAGCACCTAGGCTCAAGAACCATAGAGGAACACTTGCAGAAATACAAAGATGCAATGAACCGACACCAGATCAAACATGAAGATGTTGTGACCCAGATGTTCCCTCTGTCCCTAGGATAGGGCAAACTGAACTGGTACCTTAACCTTCCCACCAACTCCATCAACAGTTGGCAAGACATGGAGGACGCCTTCTTGGCTTCCTTCTACATACACATGGAACCATCTTAGTCCCACAGTCAATTTATTTTCATCAGAAAGGAACCAAATGAGCCCCTTGTAACATTCAATCACCGGTTCCAACACGCCTTGAAGCGGTGCACAGGCCCCTTCATCCCATCCATGGAAGTAACCATATAGACCTATCTCAATTCAATGGACCCCTTCATTGCCACTCTCCTCTGGAGAACTACCACCTCGGGCGACCGAGATACTTTGGCAAAAGTTTACAACCTAGCCTTAGAACTGTCCCGCGGCCTCAAAAAATCCCCGGGCAGGATTGGGCAGAGTACGCCATTCAACATGATTCCCGACGGAACTCCTTATGCCAGGGGACATAACCCCAATCTATCAATAGGTTCCCCCGTGATGGCCATGAATCCCCCACCATCGCCGATAGACCAACATGCCTGGTACATATATCCATCACAGACTCAGACAATATCAGGTCTTGAATCCTTTCCTTGGAACTAACCATAGCAAACACAACAAACGCAGACACAACTATCCAAAGTGCCCTTCTGCCAATCATCCCTGGCTGGAGGATTTCTTCCCTCGACTCTGAAAAATGTTTTTGCTTTCCCAGGGAACAAACAACAACTGTCACATTGTGACGCAAACACTCAGTTGACTACCAGGGTTGAGTCCCTCTGGAAAATGTTTTCCACCCTAACTGTGGACATGGGTCAACTGAAGGCGGGGTCTTATGCACCCCAGAACTCTAATTCCCAGAGAGGGAATATCTTCTCTGGCCAATAAAAACAATAATGTCGAAGGGAGAAATTTTAATAATGGGCCTCGACCCAACCAACATCAATGGAACAACAATGAAAACATCAGAGGTTCACCTCTAAACCAAAACACAAATCTGGGTGGTGTTGGACCATCCCATTTCTCTCCAGTCACAGACTTCCAGCCCATGACCAATTGGTGTAGATTGCATGACACAAGCTCCCACAACAAGGTAAACTGTGCCACACTGAAAAAGGTCATCATGATTTCTCAGCTAGATAGACAATAATCATCTGATCCTACTCCCCTAGAGTCTCCCATGCAAGAGCCCACTCATGGTGCATTCACTTGTGAGACCGTCTTCTTCAGATCCGCTGGAGAAGATGAAGAAGAATCTGAACTATAGGGATTCTTTAATGAGTCGATTTTGGACTTTGAGGCCAATGCATTCACCAACCCATGGGCTCCTTACAACACTCGGAGCCAGGTTGGTAAAGGATCAGTTTACACGCTGACACCTCCCAAAGATACTCCTCCCTGGGACAATACAACAAACAGGCATATCCCTCCAAAAGGTTCTAGCTCTAACCAAGAAAAAGACCCGGCCGAGGGAAGCCACCAATTCCCAAGAGGAAGGTTTGACATCATGAAGGCATTAGAACAAACCACCACCTCCATGACCTTGATGGAGGTTTTACTAAACTATCCTGAGAAGAAGAAGTCTCTTCTAAAGCTCTTGGGAAATCCAGAAGCTATCAGCCACCCACCCAAGACTGTCTCTTTTGAGGATGCCAACACGGCCATCTTTCAAGGAAATAATGAAGATCCTCCATTCCTACTAGGCCTAAACATACAAGGAAAAAACATACGCAACTTCCTAGTAGATTTCGGAGCTTTGGGAAACATCATGCCCCTATCCATATGCCAGAAGCTTAGATTCTGACCCACCCCATCTATTGGTGTAGTAATCCAATTGGATAAAATTGCTATGAAAATGGTGGGAAAATTGAAGAATGTCCAGATACAGCTCATCCAAGACCCCAGAATAGCTAGCATAATCGATATCCAAGTGGTGGACATCCCAGAAACTTATGGGATGTTGTTAAGTCAAAATTGGTCTAAGTCCCTGAATAGATACTTTTTGACCGACTTCTCTCACCTATGGCTCCCCTGGGAAGGAGAATCAAACAAGATCTAGGTAGAAAGTGAGCCCCAAATGAAACAAGCCCTTACCAAATTCATAAGGGTTAACAAGGTCTTATTCTCTAAGACTTCCACGGGGGTGTACCAACCCCTTGAAATCGTAACGTACGATTTCACACCCGGGGAGGATCCCATAGTTTTGCAGAGAACCCAAGACCTAGAAGAAAAATTGAGGGTTGAGGTTAACTCTCAGGGTGCCACAGCGACCCCTACCACACTCTTGTCTGACACTTGGTGCCGGGTGCATTATCAAAAACATTTATAATTTAGAGCTAGAGTGTGAGCCTTGTCTTTCCATCGCTACCTGACACATTGACGCCCTCCAAAACAAAGAGCGTGAACATGATTCCCTAGAGCCCACTATTCCTACTAGAAGCACTTCTTCGGTGCCATTTCTCTGGGGATCTCAACCCCAAACCCCTCCAGAGGTAAACCTCACCCATGCACCATCAACGCCAGAGGAAGCTCCTCCCAAGTCTCCCAAAAACAATCCAAAGACTACTCCATCTCCCTAGCTCTAGACGACAAGCGATGATTTATGGACATTTAAGTTTGATGGGTCCCGATCCAAACAAGGTTGTGGGGTTGGAGAAGAATTAATCAACCCATGAGGGAAATCCTTCCTTGCGTCCTACAGGCTATAGTTCAACTGCACAAACAATGTCACGGAGTGCGAGGCCTTGGTCCTTGGACTCCTATTTGCATTAAGGAAAATAATTACTCACCTCCGAGCCCTAGGTGATTCAGAGTTAATTGTCAAACAAGTCCAGAGTCAATAAATGTGTCATGATAAGAGGCTGGCTGCATACCACAATCAGGCATGTAGTCTTATTGAATATTTCGATGCCTTTGGCATTGATCTAATTCCCCAGCAATGGAAATATGTCCCAGATGCCCTCGCTATTTCTGCCAGTACAATCGAGCCCATGGCTGGCTCACGACTCCAGAGATTTTCCATTGAGATGATCCCCACCCTATCTATTCTAGATAATGTCACCCACTTTCAGGTTTTTGAGGACGATCAACATATCTTGGCCTTCATGGCCAATGTTGGTGTCTTTGAGGACCAGATAGTGGAGGAACGAGACCACAATGACACTAGATAGGGTGATGAAGATGATGGGATTATGGACCTACCAACCAACACCATCCCGAAGGGGATGGTCATGCTTGAACGAATTTTCAACTCAGACCCTAGGGGCCAGGAAAAGATATCATCCTCCTCTGAGGGAGGAGAATTTGAGAAAGTGAACATCGGCTAGCCCGGTGAAGAAAAGATGATACACATTGGTACATCCTACTCCCCTGAGGAGATGGAGAAGATTCTCGCTGTTGTCTGAGAATACATAGACGTGATTGCGTGGGGGTGTGAGGATTTGAAAACATACGACACATCCATTATGACTCATACCATCCCACTAAAACTTGATGCTAAGCCTTTTTGGCAAAAGCAACGACCTGTCAACCCACTGATCGAGCCTCTGATTCATCAGGAGGTGAAAAAACTATTATCAGCTTGGATAATCTTTCCAATCTGGCATACTACGTGGGTTGCCAACTTGGTCCCAGTGACAAAGAAAAGCGGTGAATTTTGCCTTTGTATGAATTTTTGAAATTTGAATAGAGCCTCCAAGAAAGATAATCACCCTCTCCCCTCATTGGATAAGGTGTTGTAGATAGTAAATAGATCCCAAATGATGTCTTTCTTAGATGGGTACTCTGGCTATAACCAAGTCATGGTTAAATACGAGGATAGAGACAAAATGATGTTCACCACCAAGTGGGGGACGTTTTCATATTAGAGGATGCCCTTTGGCTTGATTAACACAGGGGCCACATTTCAGAAGGCCATGGACATTGCATTCGAGGGCCTTTTGAACTGATGCATAATCATCTACATGGATGATTTGACCATATTTTCCTAGGACATGCGTGATCATTCCGCCCACCTCGCCCAGATCTGCGAGAGATGTCACCGGTATGAAATATCCCTCAACCACAAGAAGTGCATATTCAGGGTCACTAAAGGGAAGTTTCTCAGGCATATTATCTCCAAGAAGGGTATATCCATTAACCTCAAGAGAGTTGAAGCATTGTTAAACCTACAAATGCCCGACAGCAAGAAAGAGATGCGATCTTTCTTTGGAAAGATCAACTTTGTCCAGCGGTTCATCATTGGATTCACCGAAATTGTGAAGCCACTCAATGAGATGATAAAGAAAGATACCAAAATTGAGTGGAGTCTTGAGGTAAAGTGGGTGTTCACCCAGATTAAACAGACAATAACGGAGGCACCAGTCCTGGCAAGTCCAGACTACTCCCTCCCATTTTACATTTACTCCTTTGCTTTGCTGCATTCTGCCATGACAATATTGACCCAAAAGGTTGAAGGGGAAGAATGATCAATAGCTTTTATGAGCTCCCCCTTCAAGAATTCCAAAGTCCAGTATTCATCATTGGAAAAGCATGCCTTTGCTCTTGTTTGCACCGTGAAGAAATTATGGCATTACATTCTCCTGAGCAAGTGCATGCTATCATCTCGGACTAGGCTGTTAAATCTTTGTTGATGCAGAGTGAATTGGGTGAAAGATGGGGGAAATGGATGGCCATCCTCCAAGAATATGATTTAGAAATGCAACCCATGAAGATAGTCTGAGGTCGGTTGCCTCTGGGCATCTATTATTTAACAACAAGTATATCAGATCAGTGTACCATGGGTCTCGAGTGATAGACTCCACTATGTATGTTTGAGATTCTATATGGGGAGTCTCTTCTACCATCACTCTCCTAATAAAAATCATGCCTTACAGATGAAAAGCACCCATTTCATGATCAAAAACTCCATGCTTTACCGCAAGAATTATGAGGGAATGTACCTTCGGTGCATCGACAGGGTCCAAGCTGCAAAAATGATTGAAGAATTCTATGGGAAGTTTGGTACTGAGCATGGCTCAGCCAATGCCACTGCCCATCAGATCCTTTGGGCTGGATACTATTGGCCCTGCATATTTAAAGATGTCTACACTCACATTCAGAAGTGCCATACTTGCCAAACCATGGCACACCGTGAGCGTAACCCGGCTATGCCTTTATAGCCAGTGTTCGAAGCTAGGCCTTTTTCCCAATGGGAATTTGACTTTATCAGGAAAATCAACTCCAACTCATCTAACAACCATCGATATATCCTAACTACAACTGATTACTGCACCCAGTGGTCTGAATCCATACCTTGCAAAAACAACACGGTAGACGTGGATATCAAATTCTTGGAAGAAAATATCGTCACAAGATTTGGAATTCCCTTCACTATAGTATGTGACAATGGTCCAGCATTTTCTTCAGTGCAATTACTTGAGTGGACCTATGACTAGAAGATCACTCTGAAGTTCTCTAGCAACTATTACCCCCAGGGGAATGGTGTTGCTGAATCCACTAACAAAATCTGCTTGAAGTGATCAAACACCTATTAGAACAGAATCCCCTGGATTGGCACCAAAATCTGAGGTTCACCCTCTGGGAAGATTGTATCCAAATTAAGGCTACCCTAGGAACATCCCCATTCCATCTGGTTTATGGCTACAACCCAGTGTTTCCAACTAACTTGCAGATCTTAGTTTTATAGTTCATGTAGGAATTCAGCAACTGGGATAATATTGTGGAGGTTCGGCTCCTGAATCTGGTATGGATGGAAGAATAATGAGATGCATCCCTTGAACATTTCACGCGTCACCAAGCAGTAGTAAAATGATGGTTTGACTGAAGAGCCCAATACAAGGCCTTTCAAATTTTTGACTTGGTCCTTTTATGGGATAAAGCCTGGGAAAAGAAAGGAAAGCACACCAAGTTCCAATGGCTCTGGCTCAGACCATATTTGATCTCAGAGATCTGCAGGGCAAATACCTATCACCTTAATACCATGACTAGAGAACCCATCCCATTTCCCTTCAATGGGTAGTTTCTCAAATATTACTTCAAATAAGGTAGGTTTGTCCAGAGTTGTATTATATGTAAATCTTCTTGCTTGTAAATATTTTTTTCCCAGTGTCCCTATTTGGGGTGCCTTATTTTGTAAATAGTTTGGTTGGCCATCCTCTGGGATCGCCCCCTTTCTTTTGTTTCACTTTTGGTTTTGTTTCTTTCATTTTCTTTTCTAGGTTTCCAATGTTTTTCTCTGTTTTTGTAGGCTAGTATGCTTCACATAACATCTAGTCTCCAGGATGATACTATATTGTCTTAAAATGGAAGCACTTCCATGTTAAGAGAGTTTATCCCTCCTTAGGGGATGTTTTTTACCTCCATTATATCATCCTCCTGTTTGCATCATCTCATGCTTCTATGTTGGTTCAGGACCCTGATTAGGCCTCTCCTAGCACCTCCTACCCCACCTGGCATATTTTCTAGGGGTTTTGACTCCCTGGGTTAGGGTCAACCTCGACCCTGACCTAGGTCCCCCTTTCAAATCAAGAAAGTTGTTGGCTGTCGGGGCTCATCAAAAATTTAGTTTTCCCGCTTTTGGGTCGGCTATTTTAGGTTCTGAAGCATTAAATCCTAAATTATATTTAATATAGGTCCTTTTCTAGGGTCATGGGTCTAATTAGAATTTAATTATCCTATGTCAGCCTCCTTAGAAGATTGTTCCTTAATTTCATATAAAAGAAAGCCTCTTTCTCTCATTTTCTCTAAGTCTTCTAAGTGCAAAAAGCTTTAATCAAGATTTTGTCAAGAAGCAAAAGGTTCAAGCATCCATTTCCAAGCTTTCAAGGTGTTCAAGTATTCCTCTCAAGCATTCAAGTCCTCCATTGAAGATCAAGGATTCAATCTTTTAATCCTTTGAAGGGATTAGGTGCAAACATTCAAGATTCATCATTCAAACCCTAGATCTAGCCATCATGGTGGTGTGATCTTCCTTCAAGATCCTTTGTGCATCCTCAAGACTCTTTCATCATCTCTTCAAAGTGGATTTCAAGCATACAATCATGGAGGTTTATGGTTTCCATTGAGTCCATAATTTCATATTTACATATTTGCATACATTTGAATTTCAATTACATATCTATTTGAGTATCATAGCTTCATTGTTAGATTCAATTCTACTACTTGCTAGCATTTTGTACTTTATTTATTTCAAGGTTAATTCCTAAATTAGGGTTTGACTAAGGAAAACCCCTCCCCCACAACAAAAAAACCTCTTTTTCTTGTAGGTATAGGTTCAGAATTGCAGATTTGAGGCCAGATCTGGATACCCTTTTCAGCAAACTTTTAGGATCTGCGAACAAAGTCACTTTCAGATCTGTTCAGGTCAGGGTCGACATTATTGGGTCAGGGTTGACATTTGTGGGTCAAGGTTGACCTTTTTCATAAGATGACATTGGAATGGAAAACAATTTCTGGGTTTTGTTCATCTCTGTGTTTCAGTTCGGGATCAACTATCAGTTTTTCTAGAAATAGTCTACAGACCTCAAAAAATAGCATTCTTTGATCTGCAATATTTCAAGGTTAGTGCATTTCTTCTATTTCTTCAATTACTATCATATATCATTTCCATACTTATAATTAACAGAATTTAAGGTATC
>MU226372.1:79992-99918 GCA_018584345.1 Thuja plicata | reverse complement strand
TCAGCAAGATTATTCATAAGTTGGTTCAGTAAAGATACATAGTTAATCAGTGTCCACATCAACAAATACTATGTTAACAGCCATCATTAAAGGTAAAACCTGCCTGAGTAGTTGTGGAACTCAAAAAGGAAGAAGGACCTTATCCAGTCCTTAGCAATTAGGCTTTTCTTGTCTCTGAATCAGGAGTAAAGGTTCAAGGTTCACATAGACATTTCAAGCATTGTGATTCATACAAGAAAAATCCCTAACAGGTGGAGGGGTGAAAGAAGTACCACCATTGAATTTAGCTAAGCTTAAGCTTAATGGTGAAAGAAGTACCACCCTCCCACCCAGAAGAGAATAAAATAACAAAGAAAAGAAATGATGGGATGAAACTCTGGTATCCGGGAGAAATGAGTGAACTTGATGACTTTGGGTTGATATACTTAGTGCCTCTTCTCTACTTCTCCCAGAGGTCATCAACTTGATTTCCTTCCATAGCACACACTGCACAACTGATGAAAGACCATGGATTGAATCATGTATGGCCAGATTTTCTTAGACATTCCACGCCTTGCAAGAAAGATGCTCCCAGTAACAATTGGTTCCAGGTCTGTGAAACCATAGATTCTATGGTTCTCAAATGCACTAAGGCATTCATCCTAGATAGTTGCCATTTGTTATGCCCTGCATACCCATCCCTACATTTTGTGTGCAAAATGTTGGGTCCCCCTTTTTGCTTTTGGCTCTTGCCTTGTTTTCTTTGCCTTTGTTTCTTTTGATTTCTTCTCTGGTTTTTCCTTCCCGTGGGATTTGTTTTGTTTCATTTTTTTCATTTGTGTCTTCGGGACATGGTCCCGAAGTTGGTTTTTTCCTTCCCAGAAGCCAGATTCCAGACTCCGGGATTCTCTGCCATGATGTCTTCTTCTCGTAAGAGGACATGGTTGTTTGGAATCCCCAAGCCCAGAGTCTAGAGGTTCGCCTATTTGGAAGTTTGTGGAGAGAGGGTAACTTGATTTTTACCTCAGGTATAAATAAGATTTACATGTCATTTTCACAGTTACCGTGATTAAAAACACTTAGAGTTTTTAGAGCGATTCCTTGGCGATTTGAGTGCGAATTGATTGCAAATTTCTCTGAGCTTAGTGGATATTGACAAGTCGATCTTTGGTAGCTGTTCGTGAGCATTGGAGGTCAAAGTTGTTGTAGAATGGTCTTGGTGCCTCTTCCCTTTGCTATTCTTTAGATTCACAGGTTGGTTTCTCTGGTTCTTGCCCTTCGTTTTTGTTTGGTTATGTTTCGTGTTGGTTTGTTTCATTTTCATTTCTGGTTTTTGTCTCATTCTATTTTTGTGTTTTCTGTTGTTTGGTCTGCCACCCATTGGTGGTTTGGCTCTGCCAGAGGGTTGTCCGCCCTCTAAGCAGTTGTAGGATAATGTATATTTATGTAAACTCTATATTTTGTTTTAGGGTAGTTGCTCTATGTGCTATATATTGGTATATATGGTGTATATTTTCTATATTTTTCCTATGTATATGCTTCGGCCCTCGGCCCTCCTGTACTTTTATGTATATTATGTAGATACATCATGTATATCCCACAAGGCTCATGATTTCTTCACGCTCTTTCATGTATTTTTACCCGACGAGACAAAGCTCATCGAGACAGAGTCACCACAGTTCAAACTTAGCACCTCACTGGTTTGAACCATGGTGACTTTCTCTCTCCTCTATCTCGTCGCATTAATGGCAGGCTTAATTTCCAATGTATGGCATTTAAAATGCATCCAATCTCATTCAATTTTGCCCCATGTCGGCCCACTTGTCCTAATCAATGCCATAACTGTCTTTATTCCACCTGCCACCTTACCACATGCCAGCGCATGTCGACCAGAGTATGTCCTATTTCTAGTCACATCACAACAATTAGTTTTTCTAGACTCTGGACTCCCAGCGGGACCTTGTCTTCTGCCTTTTCCTTGTCACCATGTCAACACACTCTAGAATGCTTAAGCCATGTTCATTTTTAGATACTCTAGAACTTTTTAATACATGTAATAGTGTTTGTTTGACAGGTGCGGGCTGGCGAAGAATATCCCAGAGTTTTAATTCATGTTTATATATGTCTTGACAATTTTCCGGTCTTGTAGGTTGCTGATAAAATGATAAAAAATGTGTGATAATTTTTCACCTTTGTATAGTCCAAAACTACCAACAACCTCTACCTAGGCAGCCACAAAATCAAAGATGGAAAGAATGTTAGCAAAACTGCCCCTAACCTCCAAGTATCTAAAAGATGGAGGTGTTATAGGGTCTAAGATAGACTCCAAGGTTCATGAAATAATAGATTCAGACCCCGGGGCTTGGGCTGAATTACAAGGTCTAATCCATACCACTTACAGGTTGAAGGAACAAGGAGATAAGATAGCCACTTGCCTAGCTTCCTCCGACATTATAAGGCCACAAAATTTCCATGCGCAGTGCAATCACCCAAACTAATCAGGCAGTTGGCGGTATTGTATAATGTGGCCACTCATTCAGTTTTGCTCCCAGATCCCCGGCTGTTGCAATATCCCCCGACAATCATCACATTGGACACTCCCACCTTTTCTTTTGGGTTGGGAATTCCATAGTTCAAAGGGTTCACCATAATCACTAGGGCCAGTTCACTAAAGGAATTTGGTGAGGCCGAAATCATTTCCCAGAAACACCTCAATAATCATTGGTTAAAGTCTCTAAAGCGAGACTGCAATAGAATGAAGTTGGAAATTCCCCGTGGGGATTTCAAGGAGCCCATTCAAGCGAGCATTATATTTTTGTGCAGAATCTTTGGATGGCCCCACGCCCAAGAATTCTCGGCATGGATGTATTACTTCTTATATTGCATAACAACATACAATAGGACTTTCAACTGGGTGGCAATTATATCTAATCACGTAGATACACAAATCAGGACCATCGCCCAACATTCACAATTTTATATGACTTCATATGTGCTGTGGGCATTGGCACAACAAAGGTCAACTTTTCAAGGCCTAGGAACAGTCGGAGAACTTAGGAATGGCCTAGGAAAGGTCACACCTTGGGAACATAATCCCCAATTGCAGTGGGAGCTCAGCTTCCAGAATTTTTGCCAGGTAAATGATGCCTTCATTTACCACTACATTCTTACACTTACCTGAGATTCTGGGTACCACCTCTCACAAGCAAAAATGATACAGTTTAATTCTTATAGCCAATATTTTATTCAATTCAGGCATCACACATACATCAGGATGATAGGCTTCAATGGGAAGCCCTACCTCCTTCCCCAGTATTGCGGGGATAGGATAATTCTTTTAGAGTTCTGCAGACAGATGATGGATCTGCACACCTTCTTCACATTAAAGAAGGTCGTCAATGTTCCATTCCCCTTTTCATGTAGGGATTACACATGTAGCCTTGCCATGGCTTGGGAGGTAGATAATGAGTTAAAAAGATTGGGTTTGGTTGAATTTAACCATGCCCAGAGAGATTATGATCCTTATGGAAAGATTGCTGCCACACTACCTAGGGCGTCCCCACCGCACAAAAGTGATATTGAAGACTTCTGGGTAGATTGCCAGGATAGCTTTGATCTTAGGGCACGAAAACATACAAGAATGAGCAAAGGTCTCATGGAGGCGCTAGACCTTTAGACTTTTCTGAAGGGTTTCAAAGATGGTGGGCCGCTGGAAGATCCAGAATACAAGGGACATGGGCTAGACAAATTAGACCTCCCTCCAGTGGACTGGGCTACTCCATGGGATTTAAGGATCGAGGGGGTATTCCACCCGATCCTCAAAGAAAGTCATAGGTACTTTTCCCAGGTATTCCCTAAGAGCACTCGAAAGAAAGTAGCGGTCAAGAAGACCATTCCTTCTTTAGCCGGTGCTAGACCTTCTTCGTCTGCTGTGCCTGCTGAAGAAAATGTGAGAAAATGAAAAGAAAAAGGAGTCCCAGTGCCCAAGGCATCCCCTCAGATTCCCACACTTCTGATGACCAAGTTACATGATCAGGTGGAGTCAGAAAAATTGGCTAGCCAACAAATCAGCATGCAGGTGGCTGCTGGTCTCCCAATAAACCCAATGGCATCTTCTTGCCCAACTGGACCCCCTTCATTGGCAGCAATGATGAATAGGCAGAATTTTGCTAAGGCAGAGTCTTCCAGCATTCTGGACACCGAGGCTTCTCTCACCAGGAAAAAGAAAACAGCTGTGACCCCCATACCAAGCGCCACCCTTGGTATGCCTGAGGAGCCCCTAGTAGTTGTAAGTTTAGATTCTCCCAAACTTGAAGATATCTTAGACTCCTCTACGCCAAATAATTATTTTGATGATACCTTCTCAGCGAAGGAGCTTCTAGAGATCCAGTAGGGTGTTAGTACTATAGTGAAGGAAATTGAGGCTTAAGACAAAGAAGAAGCCCCTGCAGAGAAGGAAGTTTCTGAAGAAGAAGATACATCAGAGCAAGAGGCTCAGGGAGAAACCCATACTGAGCCTGAACAGGAAGAGTTACCGGTCCAGAGGACCATGGATTTTCCAAGGTAGCCTATGGATGAGCCCCTGATGGAAGGAGAACCCAGACCCCAGGGAACAATCGTACCTCCAACCATCATGCTCTAGGTGCCTTTGGAAACTTTGGGTGACCAAGTGCCCCGAAGCACTTTCGGTGAGGTCATAATAGCTACCACCTTGTTAAAATTTGGCCAGTGACCTCACCCACCTCTGGAAGATGTTCCAATGGAGGAGGAGAATATTGAAGTAGATGAGGCCAATAAGGCCCAAGAACAATAGAAACCAATGGACCAAGAGGTCCTGGAGCAAGAAAAAGAAGAGGCTGCCAGTGCCACTAGGGAAGATGAAGTCCCTGAGAATACAAAAATTGAGACCAGGGAAAAGATCCTGGGTGATTTTGTGGAGGACGCCAGCATGGTGGAAAATATCAAGGATTTTGGAGAACAAGAGACAAGAAAAGAACAGGAACATGAAGAACCAGAATAGGAGCAGGAAAAAGTACCCAAGGATAACGTAGACTCAGGGAATGCACCACCGAATTCAGAAATGGATCCTAATGAATAGGTATTGGAAGCAAGTTCACCCTAGCTGCTTCAATGGCTGGTAGAAACTAAGAAGAGAAAAGCTCCGACGGTGACTACAGGTGCTCCACTATCACTGGCCGAGATGATGGCCAAGAATGCTGAGACAAAGAAGCCCAAGAGGGTGTAGGTGGTCCATACTCTTCGGACAAACCCAGAAGGAAACACTGTTGTGGTCATCGCAACAACCCAAGCAAACATAGATGCAGCGGCCACAAGACTCAAAGACTACAGTATAATGGAGGTAGAAATGAGGAAAAGAGACAAGCAAGGAGAACTAGACTTGCTGAAGGAGGCTACCAAGGTGATAGAGGCCCAGTATGCAAAGTAGGGCCAAAAGATGCAAGAGGAAAGAGAGACAAAGGACAATCTCCTCACGCTTCTAGAAAAATTAACATGACCCTTGGCCGAAGTCCACCCCAGAACCCCCTCTTCCAGATTGCTGCTTGTAGAGGGAAACGTGGAGTCACTGCACATAATGAAGAAAAAGGCGCAAGTAGTGGATGGGTGGGTAGTTGAGAAAATAATGATGATGAGAGAATTTGTGGCGGCATCCCTCCTGGAATTCTACAGGGTAGATCTCACTCTTAACCATCTGAGAAGCTCCACTCAGATATGGGAGCAAGACTTAGAGAAATATGAGAAATGGAAAGCCGGATTGGAGTACGGGACATGGAGGGAATCATATGGAGGAAAATGTCAGACTCTATGGTGACTTCCTCGTCAATGCTGGAAAGAATCATATGATTCCCTCCAGGTCCAATACTCTAGAATTTCCCTCAAAATTGAGGTTTGTATGGAACTGGTTAAGACCTTAAAGGAGAAGATGAAAATTGCCTGATATCCCTTGGGCTTATTCCAGGCATTCGTGGTTGGGGTATCACAAGTTGATCCCCTCACCACTGGAACATGTACCCTAGAGGACTATGTCCTTGGTAAGTTTTACAAGAGGATGGAATCCCTATATCCACCGGGTGGAGATTTTGATCAAGGCAGGTTGTCACAGTTGTCGAAGACCATGATTCAGTCGCACGATGCCATCAAAATGGTGAACAAATTCCAGAGCAGGGCTGGAGAGGTTGAGGATGTAGTGGAGGCTATCCACAGTAGGTGGGATAGCATCCAGAGTATAGATGAGGAGAGCATAAGCCAAGTGTTAGAGGCTTGGGAAAAATCATAAGTCAATAATGTTCTCCGGATCTGAGAGAATTTAGCCTAGCATCATGTTTTTTATTCTTTATTCTTTTTGGAACACAAGTTCTCGGATCCCGAAATTCCAAATCCCACATTTTTGAATTCTTCACGTGACCAGTGTCTCAGATCCCAATGCCAACCGGTCACTTTCAGAACAGTAATAAAGGTTGTCAGAAGATGGATAACTTCAACAAGGCACGTCAACTCGACGGGAGGTTTCTAACAGATGGTATTCCCAAGGCGCCGCTTCAAAGATACACTTGGCACATCAGAGACAGGGTGCCGCTTTCCCATTTATGAGGCATGTAGCCTCGATCCCTGGGGGATCGGATTTCTTCTTTCTCCTTCCTGACTCTCTTCTCAAGGCCGATTCTTCCACTCCATCTTTCTTGTCTTATTCTTCTGACATGTCAGGCCTTTTTCTATCTCGAGGTCTTTTGTAATGTGGTGCAAGTAGTACCAGCCACCGGATAATGTATTTTATTGTAAAGTGTAAAATAAGTTAGGGTTAGGTTTAGGTTAGAAGATGTGTATAAATAATAAGTCCAACCTCATTCTAAGGGTTGGCAAAATTGATGATTTTAAAGTCCATAGTTAATAGCAAAGCAGTTTTTTCTCATTTCTGTGTTGCAGAGGTCAATGCTCCATAGTTTTAAGCTTTCAATAGTTAAATGCTCCCTGGGAGTTATCATTGTACCACGCACCAGTGCTTGCTGAAAAAATGTTAATGAAGAAGGATGGGTTCTCTCAATGATGTTGTTGGCACTCTATCTTCTGGGTTAATGGTATTTTATGCTTTGTGTTCTTCATGTCCTTTGCTCTAATGCTTAAACTAGATTAACGATCTCCTTTCTTTGCTACTGATAAAATATAAGCTGATGGTTGTATATTTCTTTGGTATTTAGTGTAGTGTGTTAGAGCATTGTCGATGTTTTGAATGTTTAGCATAACTATAGGTAGATGAAATACTTCTAACTCTGCAAGATCTTTTTAAGTTTATTTGTTAAGTGTAAGCATGCTTGGAGGAAACCCCCACTTACCTAAATCCCCAGAGTTAACGAGTTGAAGATAACCATCTATCCCCCTCAAAAATAGTCACATTTCCCAACCAAGCCTCGCACCATCAAGACCCGACTCTCATGTGATTGGAGGCCTGGGGAATCTCATTTCCCCAGACAACCTTTATAGGCGAAGTTGGCTAGTACCCCAGTGCCCAGTGACAACTTACATATGTTGGCAGACCCGGTCACAAAGTCTCGTCAACACGAGGCAACAGCTTCAGAAACCCATCAAAAAATTTTCTCTTTCCTTTAGCATCTTCATCAACATCATCACTTTTCCCACTTGTGGAGGCTACGCCGACTGCTCTACTCATTTTTCTTAATTATGTTCTGTTCTATTTTCCACTTCTTTTCACCGATATTGAAACAAATCTATTCTTAGAAACCCTATTCCTCCTCTGGAATGCACACAAGAAAATTCAAAAGCACTGAAATCCTAGAAAAATCACTCTGAATTCAACCAACTTCACTAAATTAACACTTCTCTTTTGGACACGGAAAACCTAGCAAATTCTTTCACTCTGGAATTCTGAATGCAAGGTAAATAAGAATAAGAATGATATCATCCTTTTATGCAAAATTTATATAAGGTACATAACTCATTATTGGAAAATCAATTAATTCTGCCTTCAAGTTTTCATACTGTGTCATTAATCCAATTCCTAGTCGTAGCCTCTGAGTGTGAGAGGAAATCAAATTCAAATGAGTGCATTCACAATAAAAACCCTTATAAAATTTGAATAGAATCACCTTTTGATATAACTGGCTCTTTCTTAGACATCTCAGCTACTTTTCCCATGTAGTCATTAATTCTCTACATTCCTATTGGCCGATGATTTCAGCAATGTCATGTCAGCAACTACCTTTACCCTTTTTTTGCCTTAACTATCATTTTTCTTATCTCATGACTATGCGACTATGCATTGTCTCCTTATTACTGAACAAATCTATTAACCTTAGTTTCTTTCCGAGACCTACCGACAATGAGCTTCTCCTAATTTTACTTTAACTATGGTTCACTTCTAGCGACCTTGTGACCGAAGGAATCCAACTTGCTGAAAGATTTTCTTAACTCAAATTTTATTAAGAGACCTCCTGACCACCATAGATCTCATTTTTATCAGACACCTGTCGATAAGTCTCTGAATGAAATTTCATTTTAATATTTCTCCTATAGAGTTGGCGACTATAGTTTAATATGACATTTATTTTCTCAGTCTCTAAGTCGCCATAAGAAATTTGACTTAGCCTTTTCATTTGGATACCACACAACTAAAGCTTCAATCTTATATATTTGAACATGTGTCTCATCTTTATTACTTGTCTCTAGGTCACTGAATAAACATTCACTTATCAAATCTTATCAGCAACTCCATGACTACCATTGATTTCATTTTAATCCTATGGTTGTCGTCAAGTCTCTGATCCTTTAACTTAACTCACTTCATATCCGGAGACCTCGTGACTCATTATTTTCCAACTCATCACTAACCTGGACTGATCTGGAGACTGCACGACTATGGAAAATCCAAGTCATCAGACACTTTGCCTTAACCCATGATCTATTTTGTGAAACTGCAACCAAAGCCTTTGTCTCCATTTCACCATAAAAATTTTAAAAGCTAAATATTACTTGGAGACTTCGCGACTGAAAGAAATTGCTAAGTCTCGTGACTTTTAAAAGAATATTATTTTCTCTCAGAGACAACCCGAGTTAGGTGAATCGCTAAGTCTCATAATAAAATGGAATATTCATTTGGTATTAAGAGACTAGGCAACTAAATTTAAAAAGCACATGACTTATTATATGACTTAAGCTTCCAAAAAGGTAACTCAAAAACATAATTCTGATTAACATTTCTAGGGCTTTTAACATTTTTGCATACAATGAAACTTAAGACATAGGGTTTTTTACCATTTCTCTGGATTTTGACCTAAAAACATGGAACTTTCTCAGGGATTTTGCAATTTTAGACATATTTTCAACATTTGGGCAACTGTCAATCATGAGGACATCAAAATTTTTAGGGAAAACACTAGGACTGGAAATACAACCAACAAGTTATAAGCATTGGTAGGTTGCATGCTTGTGGTGAAGTGTGTTTGATGTTGTGGGTATGCGGTGGAAGAGAAAGGTGGAATAGGTGTGGAGATTTGGGTGCTTTGATGCAACAAACTGGGTGGCTCATTTTGAATGGGCTAAGTGGTAATGGGTGGAAAGGAGAGGTATAGGTTCTTGCGTAGTGATATGAGGTACTACTTGTGTTGCTGATGTTGGATCAGGAGGCGGGGCTCCCAAGGTAGATGAAGGTGTCATGTGCATGATGGAGGGTGGGATGGAAGGTTGGACTACTTGTGCAATAAGAGATCCCACCTTTAGAGCTCATTGAAGTGGATCAAAAACTTCATTTCTAGTGGGATGATAACATTCCCCTGAAAGTGCCATAGGTCGTGTGACAAGTGTGGGTATAATCCAAGGTGGGAGTTGGAGTCCTTGTTACTAAATGTCTAAGAGTACCTAACTACTATTACATCCACTGATGGTGTTCACCATGTGGACATGCCATAGATGATTGATAAATGCGTCTATGTTACTCATGGTAGGAGCCTCATTAGTATCTACCCAGATGTGCTCAATTTTCTGATTGGGCTCAGGCGCATAGGTAACCATGGCGTTAGTATGGTCAATCATAGGATTAGATGAACTAGCTGCAAGATTAGGGTCCATGTCCTTCCTCTTCTTGGTGGCTTGTGTAATAGGTGGCATGAAATGACTACCCTAAGGATATATGAGGTGCAAGATGCAATGCAAGGATGTGCCTAGGAAACTAAGGATGATGATGCTAGGACTAGGATTTTAGACGATGCATCTAGGATGATGAGTATGCTCCTAAGAATGACTTGGTATATGCAAAGATTAAAGGTTTCTTTCCCTAGTGTAAGATCAAGTGGATGTAATTGTCGACCTAAGAAAGACTTGCGGTCTTCGGCAGACAGGATTCTCTGTCAATGCAAACCAATGTTTTGATCAAGGTGATGAGGTTGCAAAGGCAAAGGGGATTATCCTAAACAATGCTTAGTTTAAGGACAATCAAGGATGGGGTTTTGATTAAGATGTAGGTTCTAAGCAACTCAAAAAGGGGATGCAATACCAAGTGTGGGATGCGATGAAGGATGCTTTGGATGATGATCAAGATGATGCTAGTTTGAATAGGATTGGATTGGATTATGCTGAATTATGCTAGGATGAGTGTGTGATGTGCTTCTAAAGATGACAACCTAAGGGAGGTCCTAAAATGCAAGCTAAGTGATCCTAAGAAGAGGAGGAATGGTTATTTGTTGTAGTAGACCAACTAGTCATATTGTTCAAGTCTGAAAAAAGTAGTGTTTAGATGATATTTGCCCATGAAGCGAGAAATATTGTTGTTGTATATCACTTTATCAAGTTTCTCCTATGTGTGAGTTTCTTTCTTGATGGAATCGACGATGTGTTGGTACTTGGTAGCCTCTCGGGTTGTATTCTTCTGTTCTCTATTTACAGGAGGTAATGGAGTTTTCACCTTATTGTGCTTCTTGGAATCGATCATGACCTATAGCAAAAAGTTTTGATTTCAGATGAGTAATTGGAGTTCTTAGGACATATCTCATAAAAGGTCAAAGTTTGAAGATGTTGGCAAATTTTGAAGCTCACGGTAGGCTGAAAAAGGACGTTGTTTTGATGATTTAGCAAAAGCATGGTTTCTTTCTAATTTTCAATAGGTTTGTTCCATGGCAAGAACCAGTTTCAACACAGTCAAATCAGAAAATAACATGCATGGGTCTGAAAACAATCCGACAAGGGATAAAGCAACCTTGAAGGATACAAACAAGTGAAAAATTTTGTTTGTTGGGTATTTTGTCTGTGTTTTGGATTTGTCAATGTCCTTCAAACACTTAAAGCACAAATCTACCTAGGGAATTGGCTTCGCATGAAATATTATAGGCCCATTACTTGGTAGTCCTTCAACTCACACAATAGTGTCACCCCCGGAAGGGCGCCCGTATTTTTGCCTTTTTCCAGGTATTATTTCCATGCTACGAAGATGTCTTTCACAACACAATACCTTGGGACACATATGATGGGAATCTTGGGGGGAGATTCCTCCCTCCCCTTACACTATAATAAATCACTGTTCGGAGGTGAATCGGGTAGATTCTATGCTTAGAGTGTTTAGTAAGGGTCTCTGTTCGATTGTATCCTCTATGTCTGCGCAAGCACGATTTAGGAATATATCCCCATAGAGGGTCTTGAAAAAATTGGTCATGTAAACATGATTGAGACTATGAGGCCGCACTTAAGTTAGATGAGAGCTGAGTATAAGATCAAATGCAAATCAACCCCCAAGGCTTTAACCCTAAGCAGTACATTTGATTAATGTGAGTTAGAGTGGTGTGGCTTACACCTTATTCACATGTGGGTCATTCCTAGGAGATTTTTCCCTCAACCGGTAGGCCCATCTAAAGGATTAAATTATTAAAGAAAATTGGATTGGTGACAAAAAGGAGTCTGGATTTATGATTCTCTCACAAGGGGAAAAGAGCATACTCTCCTATCCACTATCATTTTCTCCACAAACACGCAAGACAAATTTAGTTAATTCCCAAAAGATTTAATTGTTTAACACAAATCAAATGTGTCTTTTTTGATCTTCCCAAAAGGGAAGAGATAATAATCCCCTAAAACTTGCTTCAGATCAGACAAAAAGATCTTCCTAATTAGCCTAGGTGCCTAGAAAGATGATAACAAACACGATCATTTGGTCGATTTTGATTTTGAGGCAACCTGCAAGACAAACATGAGCAGTCTTTTGAGTTTATGTCTTTGGCAAGCAGTGCTGCAACACAACTAGTTAGTAGTTTCAGAATTAACCTTTGACAAGTGTTGAAAACACAAAACCATTCAAAAAGTTGTTAGAATATGGAAAATAAAAACTTGACAGAGCGCAGATGCTGGTTCAGGGCGCAGATGTCGATTCTATGTTTTATTCCAAAATGACAGAGACAATAAAATAAGCCAGAAAACATAGAGAATTTGAAAAATTGCTACACCAGTGCAGACGCCAGTCTGTGTATTGCAATTGCCAAATGGTGACTTGCTTGAACCGACGTTTGGGCGCAAACATCAAAATGTGAACCAGTGTTTGCACAGACACCGCTATGCCTGCAAGGCCAAAAAACATAGCAAAATAACTAAACAAGTTATTATTCTTTCCCTCTTAGCTCTTTAAATTGATCCAAAAAACCTATGCTGAGATTAATTAACCCTTAAAAACTACTTTTCTGCAATGGTTATCAAGAAAGTGTTCCTTTTAATAAAAAATTTCCATTATAACTGCTTGTAAAACTGATTTTTGCTAAACAATAGAATGTTAAAACACTAAAGGCAGTGGGGAACACAATAGAACTTGACAAAAATGTTAGGGTTTGTAAATCTCAAGAAAAGAAATATAGAATGGAGATGTCGATCTGTGAAATGCAGACGCTAATGTGGCACAGACGCTGAACAATGATTCAGGAAGAACCGTTGTTTGCGTAGACGCCTCTGTGTAAATCAGAGATGTCAATCTGTTAGTTTGGCAAATTTTGAAAGAAAGACACAAGATATTAGAAGAGTTTTAGGGATGTGGGTCCCACTGAGTGTGTCAAAATGTGTACAGTGAAATATTCAATCTGTTGGGAGCAAGCTCAAACATGAGAAGTTAGCGGGTTAGCACATATAATCCATGAAATAAGAAAGAAACCAAACAAGACATCATCATAACATCATATAGAGCTAAAAAAATTTATTTGCACCCTATACTACTTGCTTGATTTGCTCTTTAGATTGATTGTGCATGTGCTCTCTCAAACACAAAATTGAATGGATCCCCAATGCAATGCAAATATGAATGCAAGATTGGATGAAAAGAAGAGTTTCAAGAACTAGTATGAGGAACTAGTCTCAAATTCTTCTCAACAATGATGTAGCTACTATGATATTGAAATGCAAAGAAAGAATAAAATTATGATTCATTTTAGTGAAAGAATCCTAGCATGTAATATCTATGTGATTTAAGCAAGAAACTAAGAGCATATAAAAATAAAAATGAAATCTAGAGCTATGTTAGCATGATAACAATGCATATATGAGATGAAAATGCAAGAGGAGAAGTTATAGATTTTTGGGATAGAAGAGGAGGGGTTGAATGAGGTTGCATCTATGTGGCATCCACATACAAGACACATAAGGGACACATAGGCTTGAAGGGATGGCTCTTTTTGGAGTCAAATATCACATTAATGTTTGAGTGGCTCAAGATTTTCAAGTGGTCGGACAAAGGAGTAAAGAGCTTTTAAGAGGAATGGGTGACCATTTGGAGAGAATTTTCACACATGGGTGAGCATTCCATTAGCCTTAAAAGGGGTAGGATTCACCTTTTTAAGTATGATCAGAGGACAATTAGGTAGTGAGGTGATGGGAGTAGAGTAGGAATAGGGTAGGCTTAGGGTAGGTCTCTAGATTGGGTTAATAGGTTTCTAGCTAGGGTTTAGATTATAATCCAAATTAAATTTGAATAAATCATAGCTTAGAAGAATTAGGAATATGGAAGATTTTTAATAAATATGAATTTATTAAAAGGGGGATTTTGTGAGACATGTATTTAAATAAAATACATTAGAATAGTATTTAGATTATTAATAAATACTAGCAATGAAACTATTTAATTGATTAAGTAAAATAGTTAGATGAATGAAAGGGAAATTAATATTAATAATAATATTAATATTTTTGGATGTCTACAAAAATTAATCATGGCTTAGAAGAATTTAGAAGATGCGGGCTTTAAATAAATATAAGTTTAAAAGGAGATTTATGGAGGGACCTGTATTAAATTAAATTTAACACATTAGAGGAGATAGTATTTAAATTAAAATTAAATACTTTGGGTAATGAACTTTTTTAAATAAATAAATTTATGTAAACAAGTAGATGAATATAACAAATACAATTAATTAAATTAACCATAATGTTATAAGAATATTAATTAAATAAATTTAATTAATAAATATACTATAACATAATTTTTGGCGTCTACATTTTTACCCTCTTTGATGCAGCGTCGAAGATGGCATCGTGTCAAAGAAAAGAAAACATAAATGTCCTAGAATAAATTGGGTTCCTAAGAGTCAAGCTGGAGTGATGACGGTGAGAGAACGTGCCCCCTTGAGAAAATAACACAAAAAATATAAATTTTTTGGATTTTTCTCAAAAAAGAGGCACACAGGATAGAAAAGGGGGAAAGATGAGGAAAGTTTTAAAAATTGCATGACCATCAAGGGATATGATAAAATGGGATAGAAAATAGAGATCGGGGTGAAAAATAGGCATACAGGGACCAATAAATAGGCTAGGCGGGGCCCAAGAAGGGTCACTTTCAATCACCACCAATAGAAAAATCAAAGCAAGTGAGAGTGACAAGGAGAATGAGAAAGAGAGGCATCAGCTTGGAGAGCACATGATGACATAGCAGAGGCCCGTCAATATGGGAGCACTAGTGAGTCACAAAGACCTTCCCCTGTACTTTGTTTTCTTTAAAATAATTATTTAAATGTGCTTTTTCTTGTATTAATTAGGGGGGACATGTCACGAGGGAGACATCAATCATTCAATCAAAATCTGTGCAAATGAAGATTGACCAATCTTCCTCTATGAGGATGGGGAAAAGGGGGACATAGATGGAGATCGATTGATCATCATCTCTAAAGACAAAGTTTAGGGGCTAGGGCAGTTTGGGGAGACCAGAGACAAGAGTCACCAATCCTCATCTCTACGTGTCTGCTTTTACATTGATCCTCATCTAGGAGGCCCAATTGGTGTCTCTGTAGATTCTGGGCTGAAAGGCAAGGGATAATGTTAGAAAACACAACCAGTGGGGTTTGAGGCTAATCAAGGGGTGACTGGGGACATGATACCCCAATCTAGACTGAGATAGGGAAGAATTTGGGTAGAATAGAATGACTTACATGATTGAATATGGATGTAGGAGTGGATAGATCCCTTAATTCTGAGGGAGTGATGGTTGAATATCATGGATCTACAGGAGCAGTTGACTATTTCTGAGTGGGGACAAATTTCCTTATGTGGGTTGGATCACGTGCACAAGTAGTCTAGGATTAGAGTGCATAATGCGCTCATGACCACCTTGGTGGAGAGATGGCACTCTGATACATCAATTTTTAACCTACTAACATTAGAGGCCACCATCACATTATTGGATGTGTGGTGGATATACAGATTGCCGATCAGGGGTGTTATCCCTGAGTACATATCAGAGGACATTGAGCCCCATATGGAGACATGTTTCAGGTGACGGTTTGGGAGATTTCCCCAGTCTTTATAGTTGATGCCTTGGAAGGGGGTGATGCATGTTACATTACCATGAATAACCCTATACCTAGTAGAATTGATAGGCGAGAGGATGTGTCCAGATCTCACAGGATGCAAATTTCCTCATGGTTGGGCGAGGCTTTTGAGTTTTATGCTAGAGGATGAGGACATAGTGTACTACCAGGGTACATTATATTAGGTCAGTTATACTAACAACTGGATATGTGCACTTATTGGAGGTAGATGAGCTTATAATTAGGAGTCATTTAGTTACTAGTGCGGTCATGTCAGAACATAGCTATTCCATGGCAAATCCAGATATAGGAGTGGGGGGAGATGTACGATCCCTATGCATGTAGGTATAGACCACCCATCAGATACAAGACTATGAGGGGAGTGGGATACCAGAGGAGACTTTTGGATGACCTCTATATTTTTTACTAGTCACCCTTTAGAGCATGTGAGGCCTGGGGATACTAGAATGAGTAGCATCAAAGGGAGGATGATGAAGTGGATATGCATTATCTTGGACTAGTTTAGATGGACTACTGACTTATAGGGAGATTAGTATATCACATAGAAATATATATGCCCTCACAAGTATGACATCATTTTGGGCTTATACAAGATGTTGTACTAAATGGCTTTCCTCATCTGCTAGTCACTCAAGAGGTGGGATTACTATAGGGGATCTAAGTAGACATGAGGGGAGCCCACATATTATGGAGGGGAATGGATTCCATAGATTGGGTACCAAGACATGACACATTTGGTGATTCTTGAAAGACCCCAGCTTATACAGAGTGGTGGGTTAAATACATACCAATACAACTCACAGATCTTCTACAGGAACTAGCCGAGGAGTAGATAGGGTCAGATCAGGGTGTGGGGGGAGATGTGAATGATGGAGGAGAGGGGGATGGTTATGGAGGAGAGGGTGTGTCCAGGGCCGCAATAGGATGGAGGATATACCCTAGGGTACCTACATACATGAGGGGGGCAGTACATATACTTGTAGGGAGGGCCCATAACAAGTACCAGCCGCACCATAGGTATAGGTGCAGGGATAGGTATAGGGGAAGGTACAAGACCGAGTAGCACCACTACCACCATAAGGACTACTAGTAGGATTTTCTCAAAGGCCACACATGATGTCATACAAATAGATTTTCAGAGAGTTAGGGCCAAGATGGAGAGAGAGAGTGGGGAGATCACACAACAAAACAAGCTGAGAGGGATAGCCTTCATTCAGAGGTGACCAAAGTACATGGGTTGGTGGAGACAGAGAGGGAATGGGAAGATAGTGCCCAGACAACATCAAATGATCTTCAAAGGAGGTTGGCCTCATGAGAGTTTAAGGTTATGGTGATACCTGATGGGGAGGAGGGTGATCAACTGAGGTAAGAGGAAGATCAATTGCAATAGGAGGCTCACTCTATGAGATATAAGGTACATGAATGTAGAGAGAGATCAGTGGAAAAGGAAAGAAATGACCTACAGGGAAGAGTGAGAGATTGTGATAGCCATAGTACGTGGTATGAGATAGGTTCTCTCAGATGCCTTTGTAGAACATCAGAGAGAGGCCCAGATAGTTAGATAGGAAGATTACTACTATAGGATATAGTATGATTCCATTTTAGAGGGACAGTGGGTCCCAACCTACTCAAAGAGGACATAGACTCAAGATACTGGGGGCACATCTTAGGGATCCGTAGGTATGAGACTACCTAGGGAAAGAGGTGGAGACGTAGTTCATGTTGGAAAGTGATGCATTTTTAGAGTGATATGGGACACTTGAGGGTTTTTCATTTATGGAAACATATATGGTATGATGATCACTTGGAGTTGTTTACACTTTTGGAGATGCATATTGTAAAATGACTAAATACAATGAATATAAATGCATAGTATAGCATTACAGTTTTGGACAACGAAGATATTATGTGATGAATGATGCAATATGATCTTAGAGGAAGACATTTTGGGGTATGTATGACCTTATGATAAGGTCACTTGAGTTTTGGTGTTGATCGTAGTGAGTTATAATGTTTTGAATACATGAGAAGACAAAGTAACAAAGATACATGGCAGATGAACAATCACGATGATTAAGGGAGTATGACATGGAATCCAAATGTGATAAGTTGGATTGAGATTATGGATAACCTATGATTTTGTAGTATAAGGTTTCTGACATTGTATTTACTCTTTGCATAAGTATTAATTCTATTTTGTAATGTATTAGAGAGCCGACTAAATAGTGTAATACACACACACACACATATATATATATGAAGAGCTTCTTGTAAAGTGAAGTGTGCAAGGGATGAGATGATTTGAAGCAGATGGAATGAATGGATGCATTGTGATTTAATAAAAATGTGAGCTACAACTGGAACTATCTAAGCATAGATGATGCTTGTTTTGTTCATTTCTGAGATTGATTGTAACAAATCTATTTCTGATTGTAAGAGCAGTGTGCTCAGTATACCTTTAATAGGGTTTTGTATTCCTCTAACAAGGAAATGTGCTAATGTAATATTCAGCTCCTAATAGCGATAGGTCTCCTAACATGGACACTATACTTTTAATACATATTTGTGGGTACTATCCCCACCGGGGTTTCCTCGACAACAATTCAAGGTGTTATGAGTTATGTGTTATGTGCTTATGTTCTTTTCATTTCAGTAATTATATGGTTAAGTGGGAATTTATTAAGTTCATGTTTAAAGTGTTGTAATACTGATTCACCCCCTCTCAGTATTACTTAATCCGAACAATTGGTATTAGAGCATTTGGCCCTTGGAGAGAAAGTTTAACAACTTAAGGGAGATAAAGATAGATTCTGAAAGTTTGGAGGAAAAGTTTGAAGCGACACTTGAAGATCTTGACAAAGCTAAAGAAGAGAATGGTGACATGAAATTAAAATTCATAAGAGTAGAGGGATTCATTAAGAAACTAAAATAAAAACATGAAATTTCCAGAAATCAGAGACAAGATCTTATGGTTAAGATAAAAGAGGATTCAGACAATGATAATTTGGATAAGATAATGTAGCTTGAGCAAGAGAAAGATACTTTGAAACTACTTCACTACAGATGGATAAAGAGATTCAAAAATAAAAGGATGCTAAGAAAAAAATTGAAGAAACCTTAAAGGATACTAATATTCAGATGGGATAAATGAAGAGTGAACTTGATCACTACAAGAATAAGTATCTAGAATTAGATAAATATAATTAGATTATAAAAGGAGAACTTGTTGAGGTAAAGAATCATATTGAGAGACTTCACATGAGAAGTGATTTGATCGATGAATAGAGAGACAGACCAAAAACCTAAAGGAGACATGACTGGTGTTGGCTTCAATGAATCATAATTTTCAAAGAATCAAGAAGAAAAATCTAATGTGAAGATTGATGGAGAAAGACCTACTCTTAAAAAACCTAAAGAATGAATCAGACCTTTTAGCGGTAGATGTTTCGGATGTAACAAGGTTGGACACATGAAGAGATAGTGTAGAGGTAAATCCTTTTTCAAACCTTTTTCTGGTTATTGCTTTAAATGTTATGCATATGGGAGAAAGAAAGTAGAATGTAGGAAACCTGATCAATTAAGATACAAACAAGATTACATTAGTGAAGAGACAACAACTAAGACCACATGTTACAAATGTAATAACCTTGGGCACATCACAAGATATTGTAAGTTGTAGGTTAATCATAACACATCACCTCCTATATGCTACAAATGTAATAATCCAGGTCATATAGAAATGTTTTACAGGTATAATGGAACTGAAAACATAAGAGTACCACCTCCTATAGTGATAAAGAAAAATATTGGTGATACTAGTAAATGTCTTGTAGAATATAGGAGTGAATTTGACAGTTATTTCAGGAAAGTAGAAGATATCAGTAGTAATAATGTAATGTCCCCGCTAGGGAACCCATAAGGAATCAGGTCTATGACCTAAAATTACAACTAACAAGTACATTCCTTATGGTTCCCTTAATGAATTCATTTACCATTATCAAGCAATAAATTTTATTACTTAATCTAATGCAATTCTATTTCCATTTCAACTTCAATTGACATTGAGACATTGCTTTCATTCCTCATCAAAACCAATTACATTAATGAGATAATTGCATTCATTTTCTTTACCTAA
>MU226372.1:46475-72423 GCA_018584345.1 Thuja plicata | reverse complement strand
AAAGAACAAGAATAAATCACATAAAATATCATCATACTATAACACTGAGGTTAAGGTTCTAGGAGACCACCTAAGTGAGTGTCATCACACAACCTATGTATTGGGATCCACCCTGGAAACCATGTAACCCCGGTCCCCCCTTTATGAATAGGGATCCACCTTGGTAGTTATCCCTGGTCCCGGTATTCCAATCAAGTCTGTGTGGCCATTATTATGTTTTCTTTCATTATCTTTTGAATCCCCCCTTCCTAGGTTAATTTTTAAGGTTATCACTTTTTACAAACCCACACATAGGATCATCTGGAAACCACTTTATGGTTCTAACACCTATGGTGAGCCACTCACTTAAGATTCCTAGTCCCTTACCCCATCACAAGCTAAAGATACAAGATAACATTTCCAAGTCCTGATTCATAGGTCTAGGAAACTCCCTTGCGCACTCAAGCCCTTAGAGCGAGTCGTAACCTTAGCCATATACATAACAGGAACCATTGGAAGAATGTCTATCACAAGATACCTTAAATCATATCATATAACTTTCCACATGCATAAATACAACTTTCCACAACTTATTTATAAGTCTAGGGAACCCTCCCGTGCACACAGGCCACCGAGACGAGTACTAGCCTCATAATGTAAATGTAAATCATCTATTAACTTTCACAAACCATTTAACCATCAAGCATGTACTCAAAATATCCCATTATAAAATAAAGATAAAAAAATCATATAACCCTAAATGCATTAATCATGTCTAATCCCAAGTAACATTATTAGAGAAGATAACACATCTAATCCTTAAGTGGTTATAATCAATTAACCTAAGGTAAACATAAATATTAATAATGATCATTTCACATAGAAGCATATAATTCTATCAGGTGATCCTTTTAGCATTAAGGTCCTAAACTATTGTTGACACACAAGAAGATGTATAGGAACATACCTATGCAATATTATTATTTCCCATGTTAAAATATGAAGTTATGGTGAGTTGGAAGAAGTTTGGTTTAAGCAACCATCTCAAGAAGGGTCATTCTCACCTATAGCTCTTCCTAATTTCTAGTGAGCATAACCTAGACTTGATCGGGTTGGAGGGGCATTACAAATAAGGTATGGAAGGTAAAGGAGTCTAATGGGGAAAAGGCTCAGGGAGAATCAGTAGATGCTACTACGTCTTTGCCTAATGCTAACATTGCTACATCAACCTAGATGGTCAAGCATGGCCTTAGGAGGAGCATTGGAAGAACACATCAAAAATCTATCTGGCCCCTAAATTTGAAGAGTAATCTCTTGAAATATTAGGGAGAGAATGTAGAGATGTTTTGGAACACAAATCTACAATCACATGGTTTTACAAGACTATATCCTATTATCATCAGATTGTTACTCGACTGGTTTATGTGCAGAAATGAGTTTATTGGGAACTGTGTCATTTCTTCACTTAGCGAAGTATAAGGTTAATAGAAAGAACATAATTGAACATAATTTATAGAGAAGAGCTTGAGGAGATAGAGACTTGAGCAGAAGCAAAATTGGAGCAAGTGTGTTGAAGATTTTGATCGAAGCAGGGATTCACATTTTAGCAGTAAAGAGGTATCTAGACCAATTGTGAAGCTTTGAAAATGGATACTCCTATGATTTTTGATGTTGCACATAGACCTAGATAAAAATTTAAGAAACACCCTTTCAAATATACTGAGGATGATCCCAAAGGTGCATTTTCTCAAACCCCCTATGAATTTTTACATGTCAAAGATATTAGGGTTTACATACATTATAAGTATGAATCTTTGGGAGTCAAAGGGATTTCTATAGAGATGGAAAACATGATAGGTGATGATGGAAAGATGAAGGATGAGTTAGCACACCTAAATAACCTGATTATTATGAAGATAAAAAAACTTCATGACTTTGATGAAGAAGAATGGACAAAGATTATCTTGAGCAGAGTTCATATGACTTGGAGATCAGCCTGTGAAGATCTATAGTGACCTAATTCATGCCACAATTGGATTGGAAAATAGTAGTGTAGTACATGTTGCTGAGAAGAACACCAAGAATATGGTAGAAACCCTAACACATTTGTAGTGGGATAGGAGAGCGATGATATTCCAACAAGATGTAAGATTGATCTATGATTTTAGGCTATAAACTCCATTATAGCAGCCGAATCAATTATGTATCAGCTTGAGTAATCTTAATGGATTATAAGATGGTCAAGGAAAAAATCAAGTATAATCTTTGAAAAGTCTTAACACAACAATTCTTGGAGAATGTAAGGTAGATTAAGAAGGATCAGTAAAAAAGATTCAGATTTGGATCTTTGTTGGTACACATGTACATTCACATTGTTCACAACTTTCCTGGTATGCACCCTAGGGCATGGAAATACAGTATGCCTACTGGTATTCATATTTCTCAGAGTTATAGGAGATAAAATATCACTTCAGTAGATGGTGAATTGTTTGGTATGATCAAAATCCTACAGAGAGAAATGAAGGCAAGGGATAGAATTCATAGGGTAGTGGTAGAAAAATACAAGGACTCAATCTATTTCATGGTTGAAACTGATTGTGTGTACTTTGAGGCAGTTATTCCTAGAAAGAAGTGGTGTTATTCATTGGGCTATGAGGTTAGTTCTGAAGTTCTGATTATGCAAGTAGAACACATATTATCTTCAAAAGTTGATTCATCAGAGGAGAGATGGGGTAATTATGACGAGAAGTATGCCAAGATTAGGGAAGAACAGACTAGAGTGTCAAGGAAGAGGAAAGTAGAGAATATAATTGATGAATGTGAGCCAAGGCAGGTATATCTAAAGAAGAAATGAAAGAATTTAGGAAGAAGATGACTGAGAGAGAGTCTGGGTTGGAAAGCATTGCTGTTGTAGCCCTTCCACCTCCTAAAGATGTGAAGATAATCAGTCCACTTTCTACTGTGATTGATGTATCTACACCTTCACCACCTCAACATACATCACAGGAAGATACTAAAAATCAAGTACCTAGAAGAAACCCAAGGTCCACTAAACTGGACTCACCTCCTAAGAAACAGAGGATAGAAGGAGAAGAGAAGAAAGTGGAAGAAAAGATCACTAATGTGAGACAAATTTGGAAGCCAGATATGAAAATGCTAGAGAAGAGAGTAATTGAGAAAAGGAATCTTATTTCATTGGCAAAATACTATGACAGGTATGAGGGATCTAACAAACTTTTGATTGAGGATATAGCGATTAAACATTTACTTGTTTTTAAGAAGAATTTGTTAGAAATTGGAGGTAGTATACCTGAGAAGTTATATGAGAAATTAGAGATAAGGAAGTAATTAGCATAGAAGGAAGATGAAGTGATTAGAGGACAAGAAATTGAAGGCATTTTTTCTATTGTATCTGTTAAAGAGATGGAGAGGATATTGACTGAACTCAAAACCTTATTGAGAACCAAGACAAGATTAGTAAAGATAATGGTAAGGAGATATGATGAAGTAATCTAAGAGACACAGAAAGATATAGAAAAGGTCTTGATGGGAAATGAAACTAAGGAAAGCTCACCACCTAAGGCTACTAAGCCCAAATCTATTGAGAAAGGTGAATTGTCAAAGAGAGATGAAATAAATCTTGATAAATCATTGAGTGAAGATGCTAGTCAGTATGTAAGCACTGTGAAGCAACCATATGTCTATGTTTCTGGTGTGCCTGTGTCATTAGACACTTTGCAGGATTTTAATGACCACTTTGTGTAGGATACAAACATTGAAGGAATCAGTGACAAGGATATGAGAAAGAAAGAAAAATAGAAGGAAAACATTGATGAAACAGTGGAAGATATAGTGAATAAGGTTGAAGTGAAATAGGAAACTGCTACATATGATTATTCACATTTATTGTTGGCAAGTGGAGACAATGCTTTGATCACTGACATTGAGAACATGGATGTGGATGAGATGATGAAGTTATCCTACATTGCATTTGCTAAAGCTAAGGAAAGATTTGAGAACAAAGGAGAGAAGAACGCTAAAGTAATGACAAGATCAACTTACACTCTGAACAAACTACTTCCAACACCTATTGTTTTTCAAGGAAAAGATGATGCATAAAATTTGAACAAGGCACTAGATAAATTTGACAGTCATTAGAGAATATCACTGAAGATAAGGCTGATAAGGAATATCTCATGAAGAATTTGGAGGAAGTGTGCAAGTCTATCTCATGGGACTTGGGCATACTAAACAAGAATACATCAGAGGCCAAAATTTATGTTGCACAAGGAAGTAAGTTATACAGTTATTGTATACACCCTATCATACATATCAAGAACATTGAGGACATAGTAGCGAAGGATAAAACTACTCTAGATAAATTGTTGGACAGTTTTGATACCTCCTCAAAATATGTATTGGAGATAGACAAAGAGGTGTCCAAAATTTTGGACAAACTAAGTGTACTTGATACAAAACAAGGGAGACTCATGGAAAGGTTTGGTTTTCTAAAGAATCTAATCACTCCCAAGCTATCAATTATTGAGGTCCATATCTCTAACATGGAGAAGATAGGACATGCCCTTATAGATAATATGCCTACTAACCTAAAGGTAGTAGAGACTTCTTCATTTGCATTGAATGTGCTGATTCATGTGAGTTAGATTTTGGTGAAGACCTGGACAGAGGAAGTGAAGATCTTGGAGGACTCTTTCTGAGATGTACTAAAGATGGTCTAATTCTCTGGTAAGCAGTGGTACAATTTTGGTATATTATACCTTTTTACATACCTTTTCCATTAATGTAAAAGGGGGAGAAGAGAAGAGATGCAAAATGTATAGACAATTATATAGAGTAAATGATATATAGAGATATCTTTTTGGTACTGAAACTTAGTCATTTTCACTAAGTGTTGTCATCAATGCCAAAGGGAGAGTTTGTTGGAAAGTGATGCATTTTTGGAGTGATATGGGACACTTGAGGGTTTTCATTTATGTCAACACATCTAGTATGATGATTTCTTGGAGTTGTTTACAATTTTGAAGATGCAGATTGTAAAATGACTAAGTACAGTGAATAGAAATACATAGTATAGCAGTACAGTTTTGGATAATGAAGATAGTATGTGATGAATGATGAAATGATATCTTAGAGGAAGAAATTTTTGGGTATGTATGACCTTCTGTTAAGGTCACTTGAGTTTTGGTTTCTATCATAGTGATTTACAGTGTTTTGAAGACATGCGAAGATAGAGTAATAGAGATACATGACAGATAAACAATCACGATGATTAATGGAGTATGACATGGAATCCAAATGTGCTAAGTTGGATTGGGATTATGGATAACCTATGCTTTGGTAGTATAAGGTTTCTGACTTTATATTTACTCTTTGCATAAGTATTAGTTATATTTTGTAATGTATTAGAGAGCCAACTAAATAATGTTATATATATATATATATATATGAAGAGCTTTTGTAAAATGATGTGTGAAAGTGATGATATGATATGAAGTAGATGGAATGAATGAATGCATTTTGATGCCAGACAGATGTGAGCTACAACTGGAACTATCTAAGCATAGATGATTCTTATGTTGTTCATTTCTGAGATTGATTATAACAAAACTATTTCTTATTGTAAGAGCAGTGTGCTCAGTATACCTATAATAGGTATTCCTCTAACAGGGAAATGTGCTAATGTAGTATCCAGTTTCTAAAAGGGCTAGGTCTCCTAACAGGGACACTATACTTTTAGTACATATTTTTGGGTACCATCCCCACCCGCATTTTCCATTGGACAAGGTTTCCTCAAAAATAATTCATGGTGTTATGAGTTATGTTTTATGTGCTTATGTTCTTTTCATTTTAGTAATTATATTGTTAATTTGGAATTTATTAAGTTCATGTTTAAAGTGTTGTAATACTGATTCAACCCCCCTCTTAGTATTACTTAATCCTAACAAGTGGACCATCCGAACCAGCTACATGAGAGCCCCTCATCCATATTGATACACTTTTTGACATTTTGACTATGATATGAGACTAGATGTACAACATAACCTAGGTGCATGTACTTTAAGCTTATATGAGATGAATATTTTGTTGTACCATTCAATGGAAAATTAATGTACCTTTATTATTTCATGATGACATTATGATGACATTTTATGGGCTATGGACTTTTATTCTTTTATGATCTATATGATGACATAGATTTGGTCTGATGTGATGTGTGTATATTGATTATGGAGGCATTTATGACACTATATTATTATGGAGGTGGTATTATGATTATTTGACTAACTCTTGTGATGCAGGATGTGTGTGATTGTGATTTATTCTATATGTTATGGCTCTAACAATTTGTGATGCAGATGGATGTGGATTTATACATGTGATTTATCTATGATATGATGTGATGGATATGTGATGTATGAAGGATTTATTTTTGATGTTTATACTATGGATATGTATGCAGGACGGTAGTGATGCATTGATATGTTATGGATACTTATGTGAAATGCATATGTATTTTTAAATGGCTTATATGCTCTTATGTTTATGTTTGTATGTGGATGGTGTTTATTTGCTTATGGATATTTAATGGTTAATGTAGATGTTTTAACATATAAGTAGTTTTAATAGTTTTAATGAATAATGATGGAATGTGATATATAATAAAGTGGATTTAGTTTAGTAGATGGAAATGGACCTAATGATCTTAATAATAACTAATGATGTAAACTACTTAGGTGGATAGATCATAATAAATATAAAATAAAATTTAGAGATATAATGAGATGGATTTTATACAAGATAGAAATGGATAAATGTTGACGCACTTAAAATTCCTAATGCAATGGAATATGATATGTTATTAGCAATGTAACATAATGCAATTAAGAATGAATCTAATTAACATGAAACTAATGCAATTAAAAATGTAACTTAATGCAATGAAGAATAAATATAATGGATACACAACTAATGCAACTAAGGGACTATTGGTTGTATTTCCAGTTTTGAAGCTTTCCAGTAAAATTTTGAAATTCTCAGTCATATTCATGCATAAATGTTGAAAATATTATCTAATGTTGTCAAAATCCCTTTGCAAATAATGGTTTTCAAACCTAAAAATCAAGAAAGAATGTAAAACCCTAAGTCCTAGGTTAAATTTTCATGCATATCCAAGGAAAACCCTAGTTCTTCAAAATCCTGTCTATTTTTCTGTTACTTTTTCAAGAAAAGACAAATCACTTAAGTCATGTGCTTATTTCATATTTAACCTGTAAGTCACATTTTCTCATTATAACTTACGAATATTCCTTTTCTTTTTGAGACTTGGCGATTTCCTTTAGTCGTGTTGTCTCTATAAGAAAAGAATATTCTTCCGGTGCTTATGAGATTTCACGCAAGCCGTAGATGAAGATCTTGATCCTATGGTTGGCAGAGAGTCTCTTTGAAAAACCAGAGGTAGAGAATTTCTTTGGTGACTTCGAGCTTACTCATTCATGTTGTCTCGAAAGTTGATCAGAGTTAAAAGTTCAGTTAAAGATGGACTGAAGTTTCATGCAGTCGCGTAATCATGAAGAGAAGTAAGAATTAAGTCAAAAGATCTGAGATTAAGTGATAGTCATTGATCTAAAAGGTAATCCTATGGTGGTCGCAAAGTCTCGATGAAAACTCTCAAGTTAAGAAATGTATCAATGACTTTGAATTTGCACGGTCGTGGTGTCTCACAAAGAAACCAAGGTTAACAGTTTGGTTAAAATCCTTCAGTCACGTAGTCTCTTTTAAAAGCAATGGTTGAGTTAAAGGTTGGGATATTAAGTGACTACTGTAAGATGAAAGATAGATCCTGTGGCCAATGTGAAGTTGTGAGAAAATATTTTAGATAGATAAAAGATAAAGAGATATCCTGACTACCATTAGATTAGAAAATGATCTAATGACTGGCATTAAATTGTGAAGGAAACCTAGAGTTAGTGATTTCTTAAAGTGACAAAAATATTCAATGAGTCATGGTGTCGCAATAAGAACTATGGTTAAAGATGAGTTTAGTAAAGTTTAAGTGTGTTTGGAGTGAGAAGATCTGAGCCATAAAAAAGAAAAGATTTGATGGATGGCGTGTATTCACTTTTAAAAGTCAAAGAAAGTCCAGTAATTCAGCGATGATGATTCATATTGGGACACATGGCTAAATTTTTCAAAGACCAGAGTTAGTCGAGAAGTCTCGAAGCAAACCTAAGATTAAGAAATTCCTTTCGAGACATGGAGACAACTTTAGTTGTGGAGTCTCTAAGTAAATTGCAGTTAAGTGAGAAGAAAAGGAGATTTCCCATGAGCCGTTAGATTAAAATGAAGATCCACGGTAGTCGTGAAGTCTCAGATAAGAAAGAGAAAGTACAAAAATTAAATGAGATTACATGCGGGCTGTCCTATTGAGAAATGATCGTGTCATAGTCGTGTAATCTTGAAAGAAACTCAGAGTTAATGAAATCTTAAAGAGACAAGGAGATTACACAGTCACGTAGTCTTTGAAAGGAACCAAAGGTTTAAGATGAGTTATTAAAGTCTTAGTCGCGGAGTCTCGAAAGGAATGTGAGTTAAAAAATTTCACTCAGTGATTAAGAGATAATCGTTGATCAAAAATATGACCGTGTGGTGATCGTTAAGTCTCAGTAAATAACTGGAGTTAAGGATAACTCTCTGCGACAAAGAGATTACATAGTCGCATAGTCACTAAAGGGAACCAAAGTAAGATCAAGGTAAGATATGAGGTTTTCTCCTTGCCATGTTATGCAGTTGCTAGACAATCAAAATGAAGAGATTATGACAATGTGTTTAAAAAGTTGTTGAGATGTGATATAAGAGCCAATCAGATCTGATCTTGATTTCTTTTCGAATATAATAAGGTTTTAATAAGAAAAGTAATCATTCAAAATTGATCACCTATTAGTTTTAAATTCCATGGCTAGGAGTAGGAATTGATGTTGTAGCACATAGAAGTAAAGATAGAAATGACTGAATTGCAAATTCATGAATTTTGAAGAGATTGCTGCATTAATAAGCATTACCGTTATTCATTTCATCTTACCAGTTTCCAAGTTTTAAAAGCTTAGAATTTGCATAAGTGATCAACATTTGTAGAAGATCAGAGTTATCAGGATCTGCAGAGTGAACAAGAGAGTTTTCAGTTTAGAATTCAAAAAAATTGAGTAATTATCAGTGCTGAAGATTTGAGATATCAAGTGATTCACAGTTGGAAGTAAGGGTTTTGATTAGATTTGTTTCAATATCAATAAAAGAGAGTGGTTGATCAGTTAAAAAATATACAAGACAACATGATTAGAGTAATAAGTGTTGCCTCTACCAACGGGAAGAGCGGGGATGATGATGACCTCAAAGGAAAGAGGAACTATTTAGAAGAGTTCATTCAACTGCTCCCAGGCTCCAATCAAGGGAAAAAGGCAAACGATGAATACCTAGGAGATAATTATGCATATGTTAGAGATGCCAAGACACCAGACTATTCTGGTTATCACTAGTTAAATTATTTCCATAAAAATAGTGAGGGCCCTATGCCCATATCAAACCCTTGGACAAGTGGATTGGCTAAGTTAGTTGTCCCTGATGTATTTTTGGATGTGGACTTGATACTAGAGTTAGCCAGTAGATATGACACTATTTCAAGAACCATCAAGAAATATGATGGCACTACTTTAGTAACCTTGTATTGAGCTTCATTCATGAAAGATTTTGATATATATAACCCTTTTTCCACAGAGATAAATTTGAAATCCCTAGCTACTAGATATACCAGAGAGGTTGGTATTGTAGCTAAGTTGATCTAGGCCCATACACCAAAAGGAACTAGGAATTACATTGCACCTATTCCTAGTGATCCTTCACCATACTTTTATAAAGACCTAGCTTTTTATATGAAATACATTTCATATTCCTTATGCAGAGTCTTAGGTGTAGAAAGTGGAAGGGAAAGAGTATCATCAGACATGCTGAAGATAATTCTAGAATTGCAGAGTCCTTATGTGAGTACCGATTATGATTACATACAGTATGTAATCGACAAGATGCACCAAGAATTTGTTGACATTCGGAGAAAGGTAGGAAGCCCTAAGTTCTTTCAATATTCATTGCTCATGTATCTCATTATGTTATACAACTTTAACATCATGGACCAATCAAATTTGTATCTTAGAAGGTTTTATCATGGACAAATCAACCCTATACAACTATGGTTAAGGGTATGGAATTAAACTTCTAGGGAAAATGAGTTTTGTGCATTTGAGAATTGGGTAGTATACCCATTGTTGAGAAATCTAGGAGTGAATATGACTAGACTTCTAGTGAAGGTGTTGAAAATATTAAGGCCTTTCAAATTTGTAGATAAGTGGAATGGAGACCATAATTGGGGTGACTTTTATTGTCATCCGAATTTCACATTGATCAGAGTATATGGTTGTTCCCATCCACCACACATCTTGCCTTATAGAGTGCCACCCAGAATTGCAATCATGGAGTTTCTGTGGCAACTTATGTTAATAGATAGGGAGCATTTGGCTTCACACAAGAAAGGAACTTTTATACCAAGGTAGTTCATTGCCTCTGATTTCACAATTGGAAAGAGTTCCAATGACCCTGTAAATGGATGGTTGAGGCACTATAGGATGAATGTTGCCCCGTATAGATATATTGATACAGAGGGATTTATAGAAAGTGCCAAAAATATTTTAACACTCACCATTCTAATTACTAAAAGGCATCAACCCTATGAGGAAGAGGATTTGATTAGAAACATCCTTGAAGAGGATGTAATTTCAGCAAGATTGACAAAATATCATGATTTGATGGATTTGGAGCAGTAGCTAAACAAGAAAGGGAGCCCATTTGGTGGATATTTCCCAGGTATGCCCTCTTTGCAAAGATTAGAAAAAATGATTGAATCACATGGTATATTAAGTAATCAAATTGAAGAGAAAATTGAAGACAAGGATAGAGGTCCAAACAAGAAATCATCATCAGAGTACAATTGTAGCTACTCCATCCATAGCCCACCACCCCAGCATCAGCCACCTCATAATGAGGAAAATATAATTGACTTGATAGAGGGATGTGAGGCTGAGGTAGATGTAGAGCCTCCACAAAAGAAGCAAAGGGTGGAAGTAGGGGAGCCTTCTATTGTAAAAACACAGAGGAAGAAAAAAGACAAAATTAGTGCCCTATTCACAGGGACTAGTGCCTATGACCACCAACTAAGAAAGGTCATTAGAGAAGGAAAGAAAAAGAGGGAGGACACTGATGACAATGTGGAATTTCCTCTTATATTATGCCAAGATGAAAGGGAACTACAACAAGAGGAGTTCCTGAAAGTTGATGAATTTATCAAGACTGAGGAATTCAAAGACTTCCTTATATGGGCTAAACAAGAGCAAGTTGGGGCACAATTGAAATCACAAGGAGGAGACGCCATCACAAGTGAAGCATTATAGGCCCTCCAAGAATATGACCCAAAGTGTGAGAACATGACTATTGATGAGGCCAGACAACCTGTGAAGTCAAGTGGTATGCTCCTAGTAGAAGGATGGGACTTGGCCTCAGCTTTCATTATTGATCAAATCATAAGGCATCCAGATGTCAAGATCTCTATACAGACACAAATAGGAGAGATGATCAAAGGGAGTGGTTATGATTCCAAATCTCAAACCCTAGCAATGTGGTCTCTGGATCCTAAAAATTAGAAGCCCTCACTAATCAATTTCCAAGAGAAGATGGAGTAAGACAAGATAATATGGTCTATTCACAACACATGAGACCTGGAGATTTCCTAGGCTTTGACCCATTTTTCTCACCTGAATGAGGCAAAGGTAGTACATATGTCTAATAGTTACCAAATTTTTTTTGATGAAACAAGCCTTATTGCCAAAGACATAGAACTAGGTCTGATGAAGATCAGTGCAATGGAAAAGATAATTGTAGATTTGACTCAAAAATTGCAAAAGATGCCTGAAGTTTCTCCTAATTCACCTAAGCAGGGTACAGATGCTGAGATCCAGACCAAAGATATAGGATATGCTACAACAGAAACAAAGAAGGTAGTTAAAGAGCATGATGAAGTTTTTTTGGGAGCCCTAATGCAAATTTTACAGCATAGGGTAAATATATTAAAAGATAAAGTTGATGTAGTGTATAGTGCCTATGGAAAATTGTCTGGATTGCAATCAGAAGTGAACAATTATGTGTCAATTTTGAATCCCTACTTTGGAACATGGTTAATAAGGACTGGGCTATTTGAGAGGTTAGCATCATTGTAGCTACTGAGGCTATATTTGCCAGAGATTGTAACCCAAGTTGGAGATGAGATAGAACAGATTGGGGTGACCTTGTCCTTTTTCAAAGGCAAGGAAAATGAAATAGAGGCCAGGTTGAATATGTTTGGGCCTGACTATAATAAATTTGTGCCTTCAATCAGGTCATAGGACAATCAGATCAAGCCATTAGGAGTATGGAGAACTGAGTTTGACACTTTAGTACCTAATAAAGAGGTATATATTTCTGACAATGGAAAATTAGATATGGAGAGATACAATAAGATTTTAGATGAGGCGTTTAAGGATGAAATAGATTTCAATAAGTTTATAATAGATGTCAAGAGCATTATAGATGCTAGATGGGAGAGGCAGAAGGTACAAATTGAAAGCACTGAAACCTTTAATTGGCCTGTAGAGGATGCTGTCACAACATGGGATGTTCTTACAAAGCCCAAGAAAAAGAAGCCTGCCATTGTTGACCTTGACATTTGATGAAGAATAAAAGGACACCTGGCACCTGATCTTCGAGCACATGGAGGTTATTCATCTGAAAGATAAGTGTATGTTAGCCTGTAATGGCGGTCACTTAATCTCACTACAACTATTGGAGGCTATCCAGAACACATCTAGACAAAGGTGCCAGCTAATAGAAGATTTCAAAGATTTTATTTGGATGTATTCCTATTTTGTCCTTCCACCGCTTGGTCTCTTCTTATCTTTTGTCATCGTCTAAGTTTTTAGGGTTAGGTCTTAAACGATTTGAAGCTTGTTGCATCCTTAATTTTAAAGGATTCCAAGATGGGTTAGACTATATATAGAGCTTTGGTATTATTTTAAAAATAAATGATAGATTGAGATTGGAATATGATGAAGAAATGAGAATTGCAAGCCAGACTACTCTATTGTCTGAGTTTTTTTGCATATTGTCTTTTTAATGTATTCAAAATAGTGGTCAAATTAATAAAATACATTGTAGTTTCTAGCCTATATCTTGTGTTTGTCTCTTTATATTTATGTTTTAGCTCTTGTATGCTTAAATTGTAAGGCAATTTAGATATACCAATTACAAGGTAATTGTGGAGTTGCTTATGAGTTCTTTCAAGGAGAGAATAAGTCTTGTAGGTAATCCCAGAGAGCTAAGAATTAGTATTAGGATAAGATAACAGGGGTATTGGAGTGAAAGGTAGTCTGTAAGGCATTCTACTCAAATTGCATGTATTTACATTAATCACTTTTTATGGATTTACATTTGATATGGACTCTTTGCCCAAGGATTAGGCACTGGTTAGGGTTTGGAAAATTAGTTAAATCATCATTCCAATATTAAAAAAAAACAATCAAATATTTTACATTTCAATCATAAATACTTATAAGTTCTAAGTAATTGTATCAGAATATACAATTCAGTTTGTTCATTCCTTCAAGGGAGAATTATTAGGTTAACCCTCCTAAGTTCAGAGAACTATAAAAGGAAGAAGGATGAGAATCCTTATCACATTACTATTTTCTATTGTTAAGTTAATGGTTTGGATTATTAAGCTCTATATCAGATTAATCATAGTCATTTGCATAGTTTTCTATCTATTGATACAGTAAAAGGTAATTAGCAATCTAGTAAAATACCTAATCCACTATAATAGATACTGCAAGTCAGTAATCATTCAAAGGTAACACCTTCTTGAGTTTGTGGAGATAAAAAAAGGAGGATATTATCCAACCATCATCAACTAGGCTTTTCTTGCATAGAGTAAATTAGAAATATACAAAGCAAGAATTCACACTGTTTAAAGGTTCTTGCAAGAAAAATCCCTAATAGGGACCACTACATGCAATAACAATGCACCTGTAGGAGGACTCCTAAATGAGTCATGTTTTTGTGTGTATCAACATGAATGGGAGGAAAATTAAGCTAGATAAGATAGGGGGGATAGTGAATAAAAAAATCCTTGCCAAAATAAAAATTCATAATGCAAAATAATCCTAACAAATGCATCTAGCTAAATGCAAAAAGGATTTTGGGATTTATATCATGTTAAATTTGGAGAGAACATCCTAGTCTGATTTTTCAAGAGGAGGTATGTACCATGTCTTACAAAATATACATGACATAGTTTGTTTGTGTGGACTAGACTCTCAGACGAAGATGTAGATTTAGGAACATAGATTTAGATCAACAGTCATGATGAAACCAATACAATAACACTCAAGAGGAGACCTAGTACACCCAAGTCTTTATAGGGACTTGGTGGAAGTGCATGCGACCCTACCCTCAGAAATACATGCATAACCATAATGGTGTGACAAAAAAAAATGTACTAAAGTACCCACAAATAGATCATTCCGCAAATAAGATGTATCTTAATATACACCATTTAAGATACTGAAGATTGAGGAAATCATGAGTAGGTTTTACTGAAACATAAAGATAAAATCGACAAAAAGGTCTCATGACCAAGAAGTGATTCAGTCCAAGGTTCTTTTCATGAATATGATTCTCTAATGTAAGATTGATACGATGATGCCAGAAGGATTCATCCTAATGTGCAAATATTGATTGATGTCGAAATAGGTATTCACTAGCAATAGTTGTGGAATGAAAAATGAACTCATAAATTCAATCTCCAAATTGATTTGATAGAAACTCATGCAGTTAAAGTGTCAGTAATAAGCTTAGTGTGATGGGGTGAATCTCAGTTTGATGGGACGATGAGGTGTGTGGTGAGATGGATGGGCTGATGTGAAATTTGATTGATGGGATGATGTAAACTAATGGGGGATCCTTATTATGATCATGAAAAATTCCTCATTGTGAAGGTTTAAGAGGGTTGGTGGGGTGAACATGGTGAACTAATAGGAATTACAAATGGAAGGAAACTAGATTAGACTCCTACACAAATACATGGTGGGGATGAGTGGACTGTAAATGGGTGGGATGATGGGAAGTAATCCTGATATATGGTGGATCCAAATTTTCTACTCAGGGCACCTGAAGTAGGTTTTCACCATGGTACTTGTCCAAGGTTCTTGATTACCAAGTTTTCACCATTGGACGATTTATGTCTCTTTACTTTTCTGATTATTTTTTAATTTTTTTTTGTCTTTTTTCTCCTTTTATTTTTTTTTATTTTTTTGGTATTATCAAGGTGCTTGTTTGCTAGGTTTTCACCAAGATAATAATTTTTAGGACTTTTTCTGATTTTTCAATTTTCTTCAAGATCATTTTATATTATTTTTGGATTTTTTTATTTTCTGTTGTACAAGAGCTTTCTGATGAACTACCCATAGTAGCGCTTGAGGTGAATGATATTTACAAGATCATGGATGAGATCTCCCTCTAGTGTTTCTATATGATATGCTCCATGTCCAAATTTAGCTATAACCATGAATGGTCCCAACCAATTGGCTCAAACTTTCCTTTCTTTTCATGGTTCTAGAGATTCTTCATGTTGTGCTATAGGACAAGATCACCAACTTCGTACTCATAGGGTTTGATATTCTTATTGAAATGTAAGAACATACAATTTTGATATACACAAAGGTGGTTTAAGACATTGAGGTTTCTCTAATTGAGGTCGTCATTCTCTTTCAAGCGAGAAATTTAGTATTCATCTTCAACCATTAGATTCTAAGGGAAGGGAGCTCACTTTCAATGGGAAGGATAGCCTCACTATCATAAAAATGGGAAAATGGAGTGGCTCCAGTGGGAGTATGGATGGAAGTGTGGTAATCCAAGAGGGATGGATTCAACTGAAGGTGTTAATTATGGCCAACATCATCAACTATTTTCTTAAGGATTTTCTGATGACATGTAACTAATTGAATGTTTGAATATGTTAAGTTGATGATCATGCAAGGCATTAAATCAGTCAATGTATTGTATTGTCATTGATATCAAATTGATATAATCTGTATGGTCATGGAAATACTGCCAAAGACTTCAAAGAACCGATGAATCAAGACTATGCTATCAGCAATGCATACAAGTCAAGTATTCACTAAGTGACTGCATACACCGAAGGAGTGCACACCGACGGTCAGAATAAAAGAGAAGATTCATAGTGTTACCCGATGAGCTAATGCTAAACATTACTGATGAGCAGAGTTACAGTGTTTCTCGATGAGAAAAACATAGAGTAACCCGACAGAAAGAATTTTAGTGTTTCCCGACAGAGACGACAAGGACAAAGATCTCGATGACAACTGAAGTCACACTGACAAAATAGTCAGTCATCACTGATGACAACTGAAGTGTTGACCGATCGAACAAAGAGTTCAAAAAACAACAAAATGCTTAGCTATCAAGAAGCTAAAGATAGAATTAATGGATACTTATCATTGTTTTAATCATCTAGATAAAGCCAAAGATAAGTAAGTGATTTAAAGCTGATTTTTCCAGTTGGAAAGAAGATCTCTTTGAGATAAATCATGAGTTTTCTTTAAATCTATTGGCAATAATTGTGGAACACGCCAAGAATCAAGAAAGCCAAGAAAAGGGGAAATCATGTCTATATAGAGACAAACTCAATTCATTACGAATGGTGGGGTGAACAAGAGAATAGAGGAAATATTCTAAAGAACATATGAAGGAGAAGAAATTCTTCATTCAGTCCTGATCAACAAGCTGAGGAAAGAGCTAGATTCTGCAGACACCATTGAACAGTGAGACAAGCATCACAAAGCAGAACATTTTGGAGCAAAGGTATAAGTGATTATATTGATCAGAGAGGTAATGGACTTACAATAGATTTGAAAATATGCAATTGAGTTGTATGTATAAACAAATCATTAGTGTTTCAGTTTAACCATTGAAGCATAAAAGCCTCTTAACCGAGCAGGACTTAAAAGTCTTTTTTAATTGAGATACATCCCAAGGAGTATATAAAAGTTTGATCACAAAAGTAGCATTGGATATGCCCAATACCTATTGAAAAGCCAAGTGAGTTTTTGATCAAGGATGGTAGCATTAGATGCCAGATACTAGTTGACAAACTATTTCTAAATCCTCTAACAAGGTCACACCTAATAGTGTGTTTGTAACCTTTAATAGGGTTGGCTCCTAATAGAGCTCACTTTAGAAGAGTGAAAATTTGGGGTACCGGTCCCAGTCATTTTTCCCTTAACAGGGTTTCCACATTAAAATCCACGTGTTATGTGTGTATGATTCATTTATTTACTGCTTTGTATCTTACATAGTTAATTCTAGATTGATCAGTATACTCTACATATTTACTGTGTTTCAATAAATAGTTAACTGCTTATCGGCAATCTTACAGAAGAGAGATTAGCAAAGAAATATGACAAGTAGAAAATTGATTAAAGTATATCAAGGCATACATCTTGTAGGACAAAAGATAAATTGAGACATAATTAGTGGTTATAAGTTTTAAGGGCTGATTTAAGGATTAATTTTTGAGGCCACTGATTCACCCCCCCTCTCAGTTATTACTAACATTTTTCAGGATGGTTTTGTTTTTCACCTTTGCTTGACCGTTACCTTGTGGGAAATACTTGGAGGAATAATGTTGGGTAATGCCAAAATTCTTACATAGATCTGTGACATCCTTGTTCTTGAAAGGAGTCCCATTATCAGTGATAAAGTCTTGAGGAATGCCATAGCGACAGACATGATGACCTATAACTAATTGAATTTTTGAAGATGTTAAGTTAATGATCACCAAGCTACCAAAAGTTAATATAATACATTAAATCATTTAATCAATTGTATTGTCATTGATTTCAACTTGATATAATCTAATTATTTATATAAAAAATGTCAATGACTTCATAGAACTAGAAGGATAAAGGTTATGCTATCAGTAATGCATAAAAGATCAGTATTCACTAAGTGACTACAAACACCGACAGACAGTGCACCCCAATAGAACGAGAGGAAAGTCACAGTGATGCCTGAGAAATAAACCCAACAAGCATTACCGATGAGAAGAATCACAATCATTAACGATGAGAAGAAATTCACAGTGATTCCCTCTCAATTATTCTAACAATTGGTATCAGAGCTTGTGTGCTTGGAAGGAAGGTTTCAAGACCTAAGCAAAAGATCACAAGATGAGAAAACGAGATGTGCCCAAGTTGAACAAAGACAACTTTGCATCATGGAAAAGTGGAATAAGACTCCACCTATCAGGTATTTGAAATGATGTTGTTCAATAATTAGATACTGAATTCATGTTACCTACAAGACCTCACACACTTGAACAATTGAGAGAAAATCATAAGCATAATTGCATGATGATAGAACTTTCTTCCTCTCTCTCCGATGCTGAATTTGAAGATATCAAAATCTACACCTCTGTAAAGAAAATGTGGGAAAAATTGAAGCTGGTACATGGAGGAGATGTTAATGTACTAAGAGCTAAAGGAGAAAGCCTAAGAGTTAAATTTGATGACCTAAGAATGAGAGAAGGAGAAAATATCACTAAGTACAGCTGTAGAATAAAAGAAGTAGTCAATGCTATCCGAGGAGGTGGAGGTATAATTGAAGAAGAGATAGTGGTAAGTAAAATCCTAAGAACCTTACTACCTATATATGCTATTATATTATCTTTTATACAAGAAATGAGAGCAGTAGAAAACAATAATGTCACTCTAGATAGTTTGGTTGGTAGACTAATTTCATTTGAGATGAATAACTTTGATAACAGTGTCTTAACATCTATTGAGTCTGCATTCAAATATTCTTTGAAAATAAGTAAGTCAATTCATAAACACACTATTAGAAATGATAGTGAAAGTGATAGTGATGACCAAGATCTTGATGAGATTGAAGCACTAATAGCTAGAAGATTGCAGAGAGGCAAAGGTAGATACAAAGGTAAAATACCACTTGTATGTTTTAATTGTAAATAGATTTGAAACTTTGTTGCAAGATGTCCTAATAGAAGAAAAGATGATAGAAGTAATGACATATCATATGAAAAGAAGTTTGATAGAGATGATAACAGAGATTACCGAAGCAACCAAAAATCCGACTGAAGAGATACCCAAGACCATAAGGACAAAGGGAAGAAAACTTGTTACCTAGCTAAGAACAGAGATGGAGATACTAAAACTGAATCTAATGAAGACATTGAGATGGTATTTATATCCATGAAGGATGATTCAGATGAAGAAGAAAGGTATGTAGAGACTGCACTCATATCTAAGGTTAGTAAGAATGATGTCAGGATTATAGATATTGGCTGCACTCACCACATGACCGGTGATAAACAAAATTTTGAAACTTTTGAGTACTATAATGGTGGATTTGTAAAAATGGGTAATGACACACCTTGTCCAGTTGAAGGTAAAGGAACTATAATGCTGAATAACCTGATCCAATGTGAAAATGCATACTAGGTAAAAGGACTTAATTATAATCTGTTGAGTGTTTCACAGCTAAATAACACAGGTCGCCGAGTAACATTTCAAAATGAGAAGGCAAAGATATTTAATGAATCAAGAAGGTTGATTGGAACTGGTGAACAAAAAAAATGTAACCATTTCTATCTTGATGACATTAAAACCACTTGTTTAATGGCTAGAAATGAAGACATATGGTTGTGGCATAAAATATTACATCATGTGAATTTTGACAACATGATTAAAATAAGCAATAAAAGGAAAGTAAGAGGCTTACCGAGCATGTCAAAGCCTGAGTATATCATGTGTAAGAATGGACAAAAAGGTAAAATGACAAAGTCTAGTTTCAAGAGCAAATCCCATACATATAATGCTATTCTAGAATTAGTTCATACTAATCTATGTAGACCCATGAGGACAAAGAGTTACTATGGTGATAGGTATTTCATTCTCATTGTTGATGATTATTCTAGAATGATGACAGTTATGTTTCTAAAAGACAAATCAGAAGCATTCAAGATGTTTAAATACTATAAAGCTATGGTAGAAAAAAAAATTGGTAAGGAATTGAAATGCTTAAGATCAGATAGAGGAGGGGAATTTATTTAAGAAGAATTTACTAACTATTGCAATGAACATGGAAATAAAAGATAGGTTTCTGCACCAAGAACACCATAGAAAAGTGGGATTGCTAAAAGGAGAAACATATCAATTGTTGATTATGCAAGAACACTATTGATTGAGAAAAAACATCACTCAAACATTCTGGAGGGAATTTGTTAGTACTGCTATCTACACATTGAACAAAGTACAATTGAAGAAATTCACCAAGAAAACACCCTATGAGATTTGGTATGGCTACACACCCAATGAATTTTACTTCAGAATATTTGGTTGTCAATGTTATATTTTGAAAGATGATAGAAATGGAAATCTTGAATCCAAAACTTATGAAGGTATCTTTCTAGGGTATTCCACCAGGAGCAAGGCTTATAAATGTCTTAACAAGTCCTCTAACAAGATCATTGAAAGTGAAAATATTAGAATAGATGAATATGCAGAAAAAATGATAAGGAAAGAAGAAAAGAACCAAAAGACTATAACAAGTTTGTTTACACTAAAGAACCTAACACTCTACTCAAGAAATAGTGTATCTCTCCCGAGAAACAAGACATTGCACCCGAGCATCAGACTGCAATTACCAAAAATCAGGAAAATCCTCAAAATGATGTTCTGAGAGATGGAGATCATAATGAAGGACAAGATGATCAAAATGATGAACACAAATCTGAACAAAAAATTTCCAAGTATGTCAAAAGACATCATCCATAGAATCAGATCATAGGAGACAAGAAGGCTGGAATGAGAACAAGAAGTAAGTCACTGAACACTAGATGTTTAATTTGTGATTTTGAGCCTAAATATGTTAATAATGCACTTGAAAATAAGGAATGGGTCAGTGCTATGAATGAAGAAATAGAGAAGATTGAGAAGAACAAGACATGGACACTAGTACTAAGACCAGATGAAAAGAATGTCATCGGTACCAAATGGATATTCAGAAACAAGATGAATGAGAATGGATAAGTCACAAGAAACAAAGAAAGGTTAGTGTGCAAAGGGTATGCATAAGAAGAAGGTACTGATTATGGAGAAACCTTTGCACCCATTGCTAGGCTAGAAGGAGGAAGAATTTTACTTTCTTATGCTGCATTCAAAGGATTCAAGGTATACTAGATGGATGTCAAATTTTGCATTCCTAAATGGAATACTAGAAGAAGAGGTATACATTGAACAACCAGAAGGGTTTGCTGATTCAGACAGGAGGAACATGGTAGGTAGACTAAACAAAGCCTTGTATGGATTGAAACAAGCACCTAGAGCCTGGTATGAAAGAATTCACTCCTATCTCATAAGCATTGAATTTGTAAGAACAAGTGAAAATAACAATCTGTACTTAAAAGAAGATACTGATGGTAATATTCTGATTGCAGAAATATTTGTTGATGATATCATATTTGGGGGTAATGATATGTTATGTAAATTCTTTGCTAATGAAATGAGCAAAGAGTTTGAAATGTCTATGTTTAGGGAGATCAAATTCTTTCTTTGTCTACATATTCTTCAACAAGATGCATACATATATATCACACAATCAAAATACATAAAGGAAGTGTTGAAGATATTCAAAATGGAAGATTCCAAGCCAGTTGGAACACCTATGGAAACTAGATGTAAGCTGACAAAAGAAGAAAAATCAGAAGAGGTAAATCAGACCTTGTATAGATCAATGATTGGAAAACTAATGTATGTTATTCATACTAGACCAGATATAGCACATGCAATAGGAATATTTGCAAGATTCTCTGCTAATCCCAAAGAATCACACATGACTATTGTCAAGAGAATTCTGAGATATCTAAAGAACACCGAAGACTATGGCTTATGATATAAAAGAGATGACAAATTTGAGCTTCAAGTCTATAGGAAGAGCACAACTAGAGGATCATTCTTCATGGGTGACAAACTTATCACATGGATCAATAAGAAGCAAGGATGCATCTCACAATCTACTACAAAAGTAGAATATGTGGTTGTTGTTGCAAACTGCTCTAACATTGCCTGGATCAAACAATTATTGGAAGGTATGAATATGAAAATTCTTGAACCAGTGATTATCTACTATGATAATACCAGTGCAATAAACATCTCTAATAATCCAGTCATGCATGCTAAGAAAAAACATATTGCAATCAAGTATCATTAATTAAGAGAACAAGTGCAAGAAAAATAAGTGATATTGAAATATGTTTAATCCAAGGAACAACTAGTTGACATATTTACCAAACCATTACCGAAAGATACATTTGAGTACCTAAGAAACAAACTAGGGGTCCAATCCTTGTCTATTGGTCTGTAAAATGGATAGGAGGCTGCATCAACCTACACATAATCATAAGATCATTCATGTTCATGCAAGCATAGAGATGGACTGAAAAAGATACATCTGAACATAGAAAGGTACATATCTACACAAAACACCAGAGTCACTATATTGATGATGGATAGGTAAATTCAAGGAGTATATTATAAATTTGGCATTATCAATGTTCACTTTGGCATTGTTGTTAAAGGGAGAGAAGTTCCTAAGAATTCAAATGGAGAGATATTCATTATCCAAAGGGAGAGAATATCTAGAATATCCAAAGGAAGAGATTGAATATGAAATATCCATCATGACTATCATAAGGGAGAGATGTAACCTGTAAAGGAGAGAACATCAAAAGGGAAAGAAGTATCATGAGGGAAGGATGACTATATTTCTATCAAAGGAAAAATACACGATCAAGGAGAGGAACAGTAAAAGGGAGAGACAACAACAGAGAAAGAATCAGAAGGTGCTACATCTATCTAGTGAAGGGATTGAAGATTGAAGTAACACTCTGCAAGAAACAAATCTAATCTATTGATGACATGTAACTGATTAAATGTTTGTAGATGTTAAGTTGATCACTAAAATGTAGAAAGATAATGCAAGACATTAAATCAGTTAATGAATTGTATAATCTTTGATGTCAACTTGATATAATCTAATCGGTTATAATCAAAGTGTCAACTACTTCAGAGAATCAGAGAGATAAATATTATGCTTTTAGTAATTCATAAAAGAAAAGCATTCACAATGTGACTTAAAACACTGACGGCTAGTGGAACCCGATGGATAGAGATCACCGAAATTCAAGTCATAGTGATGCCCGAGAAAGAACACCGATGAGCAGAATCACAATCATAAATGAAGGCTAGAATCATAGTGTAAAACAATGGAGAAGCCTAAGGAGAAATGGAGTGTTGACCAAAGCTATCAAAGAGTTAAAACAATGAAATTAACTTGATTTCAGAAACAACAAAATATCTAGCTATCAGAGCTAAAAATGGACTTAACTGGTAGTTATCATTTTTTTCATTGACAAGATAAAGCCAGAGATAAGTAAAAGATTTAAAGTTGTTTTGTCTAGTTGGCAAGAAGATCTGTGCAAGATAAAACATGAGTTTTTCTTTAAAGCTAATTGGCTAAGATTGCGGATCACACCAAGATCAAGAAAATCAAGAACCTAACAACGGTGATATCATGTCTATAAAGAGATAACTTAATTCATTATGAATTGAGGGGATTGAATGAAAAAGAGGATGCTAAAGAGAAACTAATGAAGAGAAACTTCATACAGTCCTAATCAATCAAGCTGAGGAAAGAGCTAAAGTTTTATGTGGACAACGAGTAACAGAGCACAACATCACCGAGCAGAGCTAAAGTGGAGAAAAGGTATTAAAAGAGATATATTGATGAGATTAGTTTTATGAGCTTACAATAGATCTAAAAAATTTCAAGTATAAGTTGTATATGTGAACAGATCATACTGTTTTAGTTTAACTATTGATTAATAAAGTCTCTTAACCGAGCAGGATTTAAAGATCATTTCTATATTGAGATACATCCCAAGGACTATCAAAAATTTTGATCATGAAGATAGCATGAGATGCCAGATACCTGTTGATAGGAAAAGAGAGTGTTTGATCAAGGAAGGTAGCATAGAGATTCCCGATATTAACTGACAGACTAAACTTTTAAATCCTCTAACAAGGTCACACCTAACATGATGTAATTAGGGATGGGGCTGCCATGGTTTCCTTACTGGCTATAATGACTTTCTTATGCTCCCTCCTAGCCTATTAGGGTTCACTTAGATACCCTACTCTATATAGGATCACAATCCTATCCTTCCCAATGCCCCACCTAGTTACACCAACTTAATTGCCTATTAAACTAATGGTTTTACCTTGCCGTCCACTTTGCATATTCACACAAAATGGTTTATTCTTGATTCATAGTGAATGGGGGATGTATTTAGGTGTTATTTAATCCCATTCCACCTTCTTATTGGAAATCAATTGAGTTTAGTGACCCAAACTCTCCAAACTGTCCACTTGCACCAAATAGGGCTACTAGAATTAGCACTATCTGAGAGGTTTCCTCCCTTTAACTCCAAAATCTCCTTAACAAGGTGATAAATAAATTTGATATCTGAGTACCATATATTAAGACCTACGATATCTTCAAGCTCACAACTCCTCAAACTTTTTGTACACTAGAAAGTCACAAATTCGTCTAATGATGAGGGTTTCAAGTTGTTTTAGACTGTCTTCTCTAGGGTCACTTAAAAACTATAGCAAGACTCCACTTGGGAATCCCTCCTTCTAGCTTCTGATTCTTCACACATCCCCTTGTTGGAAAGTGATAATGCAAGCAATTGTTATTTTGTCATTGCTGTCAAACCTTAACTGGTGAGACTATTGTTATTTGTTTGAGTACCATATCTATTGGTGATGAAGAAGATTTAACAAGAAGACCAAGTGAATGGTTGAGTTAAGGAAAATAAAAGGGTACTTGATCAGTTGGCACTCTGGCAAAGTAATTAGTTGTTTATCTTTCAAAGATATTTTTTCTGGCTATTTTGTGTCGAGCAAGTTTGGTTTGTGCTGAGAAAAGTTGTTTGTGCCGAGAAAAGTTGTTTGTGCCAAGCAAAGTTGTTTGTGATGAGCAAGTTTGGTCAATGTCAAGCACCAGTGAAATTGCCAAGTGAAAATAGTGATGTTGGCTGACTTACAGTAATTGGATTAATGATGAGATTTGAGATCTCTAGCTGACTTAGTTAATTTTTTTGGGATATGTAATGTTAATTAAAGATTGATCCACGTCATTTAACGTATGGGTAACCATAACTAATGCATGGTTTTAAGATTTAATTAGAGACTACTTTGGAGAAGTAAATGTAATGTAAATGATGGGATGATTCGTTGGATCTGACCTAACCTAAGATCTATGATCTTGATTAAGCAGCAAAGATTTATCTAACCTAGATAGAGAGGTATATGATAACCTTAGGGGGTTATTCATTTGGTGTGTGGAAGTGGATGTGTGTATGCAAGAGGTTTACATAGTTGATTTACTGATTGGCATGACCTAGCAGAGAAGGTTGAATATAGAAGCAGAGAGTTGCATGTGTGATTGCTTGATGGATTTCCAAGCATATCAGAAGATTTAAATGATAATGCATGCCATCAAGTAAGTTAACATCAGAGCTATAATTGGATATGAATTTGCAAAGTAAGTTGTATGTATCAGATCACAACTGCTGATTACTTTCTAACCATTGTATCAATTAAATCCTTTAACAAGGTTGACCTAACAGTCATTTGTATAAATCCTCTAACAAGGTGAC
>MU226372.1:10169-44513 GCA_018584345.1 Thuja plicata | reverse complement strand
GGTTATGGCATAAGAGGTTGTGTCATGTGAAATTTGATAACTTGGTAAGCATAAGTAAATTGAAAAAGGTTAGAGGGATACCTAAGTTAAAGAAACCTGAGAATGCTATGTGCAAACAATGTCAACTTGGAAAGATGACTAAGTCTAGTTCCAAGAGTAAAACACATATTTCAGAGGAAATTTTGGAATTAGTCCATACTGATATTTGTGGTCCCATTGGAGAAAGAAGCTACCATGGTGCCAGATACTTTATTCTATTTTTTGATGATTATTCAAGGATGATGACTGTAATGTTTCTCAAGGAAAAATGTGTTGCATTCCAGTTATTTAAATGGTACTTAGCTAAATTTGAAAAGGAAACAGGAAAATTTTTGAAATGCTTAAGATTTGATAGAGGTGGAGATTTTATTTCTAATGAGTTCAACATGTTCTACATTGAACAAGGCATAAAGAGACAGATGTCCACACCCAGGACACCTCCACAAAATGGTATTGCTGAACGCAGGAACAAATCTATCATGGACTGTGCAAGAACACTAATGATGGAGAAAAATGTTACACAGAAATAATGGAATGAAGCTGTAAGTACTGCAGTCTATACCCTAAATAGAGTACACATCAAGAAAGGTACAAATGCTACACCTTATAAACGTTGGTATGGTTATGGACCTAGTGTAAAGTACTTTAAAGTATTTGGAAGCAAATGTTTTATACTAAAGGACAACAGAAATGGAAAACTTGATGCTAAAGGTGAAGAAGGTATATTCCTTGGTTATTCAACGAAAAGAAAAGCATAGAAATGTTTGAATTCAAATACTAACAAATTTGTAGAAAGTGCAAATGTTAGAATTAATGAGTTTGCAGAAAGGAATGAAGCTGAAAGTACACAAGAGCCTGAAAGCTACAGATAATTCATATATTTGGATGAGGAAGAATCTAATACACTACCTCAGCCTACTACCCAGCAACAACATGAACCTGCCAAGTCACAGAGTGGAGTTTCTGAGCAACAGGAAGTGAATGTTGAGCTATCTGATGGAGATGCCGAGTCACAGGATCAACCAGAACTGAACACAAGCAATGAATCCAAAGAAAGACCTGAGCCTACTCTAGAAAAATATGTGAGGAGACACCATAATTCTAATAAAATCATTGGATCAAAGGATTCTATAGTTATGAAATGAAGTAAGTTGAAAAATGGCACATGTCTGTTATGTGAATTTGAGCCCAAAATAGTGAAAGATGCTTTAGAAAATGAAGATTGGATACATGCAATGAATGAGGAAATTGCACAAATTGAGAAGAACAAGACTTGGACACTTGTACCTAGGCCGAAGGATAAAAATGTAATTGGTACAAAGTGGGTATTTAGAAATAAACTGAATGAGCATGGAGATGTGACAAGAAACAAAGCTAGACTGGTATGCAAGGGTTATGCATAGGAGGAAGTAATTGACTATGGTGAAACATTCACCCTAGTTGCAAGATTGGAAGGACTTAGAACCTTACTTGCATATGCATCCTATAAAGGATTCAAAGTTTATCAGAAGGATGTAAAATATGCATTTCTCAGTGGTATCTTGGAAGAAGAAGTGTATATTGAGCAAGGTGATGGTTTTGTTGACCCAAACAAAAGGAATATGGTTTGTAGATTGCAAAAAGCATTATATGGACTAAAGCAAGCGCCAAGAGCATGGTATGAGATATTGCACAACTATCTGATCAATATTGGATTTGCAAGAACCAATGACAACAACAACCTGTACTTGAAGACAGAGCAAAGAAAAGGTACATTATTAGCTGAAATTTTTGTAGATGACATCATATTTAGTGGACAAGATGTGTTATGCCAAACATTTGCAACAGAGATGCAAACCGAGTTTGAGATGTCTATGTTTGGTGAAATAAAATTCTTTGTTGGCTTACAAATTTATCAAATGAAGAATGGTATCTATATCACTCAATCTAAATATGTCAAGGAGATACTAAATTTTTTTGGAATGGAAGAGTCCAAACCAGTGAGTACACCCATGGCTACTAGACAGAAGCTAACAAAAGATGATGACACAAAAGAAGTGAACCAAACACTCTACAAATCAATGATTGGAAAACTACAATATGTTGTACATAGTAGACCTGACTCTGATTGGGATGGAAATGTTGATGACAAGAAAATCATTACTGGTGGAGCATTTATTTTAGGAAAGAGATTGATCTCATGGACAAGCAAGAAACAGAACTGCACCTCAGAATCTACAACTGAAGCCGAGTATGTGGTAGCAATAGTCAATTGTTCTAACATTGTGTGGTTGAAGATGCTACTGAAAGGTATGAAGGAAGAAATCACTGAACTATTTTTCATATATTGTGATAACACGAGTGCCATTAATATTTCTTAAAACCCCATTATGCACTTGAAGACAAAGCACATAGCTATCAAGTATCATTACTTTAGGGAGCTAGTTCAAAATAAAGAAGTGAGACTGGATTATGTGAACACTAAAGAATAATTAGAAGACATATTCACAAAGTCACTATGCAAGGATGCTCATGAGTATCTGTGAGGTAAAATGGGGTTGATTCCCCTAACTGAGGCTAATTAAGTTCTATATGGTACTGTTGCATCAAATACTACATTCAAAATACTTGACACATTGATGCACAATTAGTCACACTTTAGGATGCTGGCTAAAGTTGTGAAGTTGGACAAGGAAAGAAAAGAAAATCAGTCATAATCAAGATGACAAGATCAGTATGATACTGAAGATCTACATGATAATGATTTTGACATCTTTGGCATTGTTGTCAAAGAGGGAGAGATTGCCTAAGATTTCCTAGATGAAGAGATTACCAAGAGGGAGAGATTACATAAAGGAAGAAGTATATAGAGGAAGAAGTTACTATTGAAAACATTGAAGTGATTATCTACTTAGAGGGAGTCTACAGATGATTAGACACAAATGATTACAATGTGATTACAGACATAGAGGGAGAAATGTTTTAAAGATGAGAATCAGAATGAAGCTAAAGGCATTAATGAAGATGTGTTCATATCAAGGAACACATGTGACTTTTTGGATTGTATGGTAACTATGCTTTTTAAATCATTGTTTTAATATTTTGTGTTGCCATCAATGCCAAAGAGGGAGATTGTTGGAAAGTGACAATGCAAGCAATTGTTATTTTGTCATTGCTGTCAAACCTTAACTGGTGAGACTATTGTTATCTGTTTGAGTACCATATCTATTGGTGATGAAGAATATTTAATAAGAAGACCAAGTGAATGGTTGAGTTAAGGAAAATAAAAGGGTACTTGATCAGTTGACACTCTGACAAAGTGATTAGTTGTTTATCTTTCAAAGACAGCTTTTTCTGGCTATTTTGTGCCGAGAAAGTTTGGTTTGTGCCGAGGAAAGTTGCTTGTGCTGAGAAAAGTTGTTTGTGCCGAGAAAATTTGTTTGTGATGAGCAAGTTTTTTCAATGCTGAGCACCAGTGAAATTGCTGAGTGAAAATAGTGATGTTGGCCGACTTACAGTAATTAGATTAATGATGAGATTTGAGATCTCTAGCTGACTTAGTTAATTTTTTTGGGATATGTAATGTTAATTAAAGATTGATCCATGTCATTTAATGTATGGATAACCGTAATTAATGCATGGTTTAAAGATTTAATTAGAGACTACTTTGGAGAAGTAAATGTAATGTAAATGATGGGATGATCCGTTGGATCTGACCTAACCTAAGATCTACGATCTTGATTAAGTGGCAAAGATTTATCTGACCTAGATAGAGAGGTATATGATAACCTCAGGGGGTTATTCATTTAGTTTGTGGAAGTGGATGTGTGTATGCAAGAGGTTTGTATAGTTGATTTACCGATTGGCATGACCTAGAAGAGAAGGCTGAATACAGAAGTAGAGAGTTGCATGTGTGATTGTTTGACGGATTTCCAAGTAGATCAAAAGATTGAAATGACAATGCAGGCCATCTAGTAAGTTAACATCAGAGCTGTAATTGGATCTGAATTTGCAAAGCAAGTTGTATGTATCATATCACAACTGCTGATTACTTTCTAACCATTGTATCAGTTAAATCATTTAACAGGGTTGACCTAACATTCATTTGTATAAATCCTCTAACAAGGTGAAATTCAGGTGGAATGTTCTAAGTCCTCTAACAAGGCAACTCCTGATAGGGTGATTAAATCCTTTAACCAGGTCACACCTAATAGTGTGTTATTAGAACCTTTAACAGGGTTGGCTCCTCACAGAGCTCACTTTAGAAGAGTGAAAACTTGGTAGCATTTTACTAGTGGTTTTTCCCATATTGGGTTTCCACATTAAATACTTGTGTCAACTTGTGTGAATTCTTATGGTTTGTTTATTTTTATATTTCTACAAGCTAATTTCATTAGACCGTAAACTGCATGATTAAAGTTGTTGACATATGCTACTCCTGCCGAGTAGATCTGAAATATAGAAAATTTTATTTTCTACATCTAGACCTAAGGATAACTGATTCACCCCTCCCCTATCAGTTATTCTAAATTCATTCTAACACCTGTAACTTCTTCCAATCTTGGATTGAAGCTTTCAATTCATTCAACCCACTTCCTTTTTCTTTTAACCTCTGATGTTGCCTAGCTGAGTGCTATCAACTCGCCTAGGGAATCATGGAAATGATAGAAAAACTAGTTTTTGGGGCCCCTCATCCTGCACACAACATAATATACAATTCAACTCCCATATATCAAAAACCCACAAAATTCCTATGGTGGGAATGGGAGTGGCAAGCACATTTTCATGGACTGCCTGAACAGTGGTAGCATACTGTCTAAAAGCAAATGATTTTTAAAACCTATCAAAATGAACTAATCCTAACTTTCTTAATGAATTAAAAAGGTTTGTATAGGCATGGTAAACATGGATCCAAGGTTAGATCATTATTTTCAATCCATTTAGCCTTATATGCAACCAAAAACTCAAAACTGTACTATTGTGATACTAGAAATTGAAAAAGATTTTACAACATATGAGAATGATCTCTAATGAACTTGAAATACGAATGAAAAACTTTCATGAGACCATTAAAGACATAGATCAATAATTAAATCATAGTTCTAACCTTATCTTCACATGCATGCAACCAAAAATCAAAAAACATTGTTCTTCTTAAAAAAACTCAGAATTCTCATTCATGCAAACTACTTCTCCTTCATTATATATCCTTGCTCATGGTTTTGGATAGGTTTTCCACATCCTAATTAACCTCCCATCATGGTTTGAGGCATTATGAAACATCACTCCTTCATCGAACTTGGTTTGCAACATATTCTTCAAAACTGTCATGCAAAATCCAAAAGTTGTCATAGCAACTTTTTATCTTTTTGGCTTTCTCGACCAAGTAGGACTTGGGATATATTTGTGGCATTGCATGTGATATGTTAATGATTTATAGGCATGATTAGCCTCTCAAAAATCATTCTTCTCTTTTTTTCCATTTTTTAGCACTTTTTGGCCAAGTTGACAAATTTGACAAGAATTTACAACTTTTGCAATATTAAGACAACCTTTGAGGTTTTATCTTTGAATGTTTGCATATGACATATAACCATCTTAAAAAACTTTAAAAAAATCATCTAATCTATTCAAGTCCTTTTTTCACTCTAGGAATCATCCCTACAACATCTCCTTGAAAGACACAAAAAACAACTGCTAAGCAAACTTTCTAGTCATGGATTGACCTAGTCATATCCATCTTAGGGAAATAAAAAAAATGACCTTCTAAGGTCCACACACACTCCTGAATTGGCTAGAGTCAGTACATGCTAGAATCAAAGACAACTAAGGGGGTTGAGCTAGGTGTGCTCCTGCACCTATTGACAGGCCAAGAGAGTGTTTGATCAAGGAAGGTAGCATATAGATGCCCGATATCAAGTGATAGACTAAACTTTTAAATCCTCTAACAAGGTCGCACATAACAGTGTGTTTTTAACCTTTAACAGGGTTGACTCTTCACCAAGATCACTTTAGAAGAGTGAAAATTTTGGGTTACCGGCCCCAAGTGGTTTTTCCCTTAACAGGGTTTCCACATTAAAAATCCATGTGTCAATGTGTTTATGAGTCATTAATTTAGTGTTTTGCATTACACATAGCTAATCTAGATTGATCGATATACTCTAGATAATTTACTGTCATTTGGTAAATTAATACATTTCTATTCGATAAACATACATAATAAGGTTTAACAAAGAATTTCGAGCATTAGTAATTTGATAATTAGTATATTTGAAGGCATTCATCTTATAGGACTGAAGATAACTGGAGGCTTAATATTGTGGTACTAAGTTTTTGGGTTGATTAATTGAAATATTTTTTACGCCACTGGTTGTAAACAATACAGTTACTCATTTCATTTGAGATGAATAAATTTGATAATAGTGTCTTACCATCTATAGAATCTGCATTTAAATCTTCTTTAAAGATAAGTAACTCAAGTCATAGACATGGTATTATAAATGATAGTGAAAGTGATAATGAGGATCAAGGACTTGATGAGATTGAAGCACTAATGGAAAGAAGATTGTAGAGAGGAAAAGGTAGATACAAAGGTAAATTACCACTTGTATGTTTCAGTTGTAAAGAGGTTGGACACTTTTCTGCAAGATGTCCAAATAGAAGAAAAAATGATAGAGGAAATGAAAGATCATATGAGAAGAAATTTTTTAGAGGGGATGACAGAGATTACCGAAGCAATCATCAATCTGACAAAAGAGATACCTGGGACTACAAGGACAAAGGAAAGAAAGCATGTTACCTAGCTGAGAACAAAGCTAATGAAACTGACATCGAATCAGAAGAAGACATTGAGATGGTATTTGTATCCATAAAGGATGATTCAGACGAAGAAGAAGAAAGGTATGTATAAACTACACTCATATCTAAAGTTAGTAAGAGTGATGTATGGATGATAGATAGTGGATGCACTCACGATATGACCAGTGATAAACAAAATTTTGAGAATTTTGTATACTATAATGGTGGTTCAGTGAGAATGGGAAATGATACACCTTGTCCAGTTGAAGGTAAAGGAACTATAATGTTGAATAACCTGATCAAATGTGAAAATGCTTACTAGGTAAAAGGACTAAATTATAATCTAGTAAGTGTTTCATAGCTGAATAATAAAGGTCACTGAGTGGCATTTAAAAATAAGACGGCAAAGATATTCAATGAATCAGGAAGGTTGATTGGAACTGGTGAGCAGACAAAAGGTAACCTTTTTTATCTTGACGACACTAACACTACATGTTTAATGGCTAGAAATGAAGACATATGGTTATGGTATAAAATATTGTGTCATGTGAACTTTGAAAACATGATAAAGATAAGAAACAAAAGGAATGTTAGAGGCTTACCAAGCCTGAATAAGCCCGAGCATATCATGTGTAAGAATTGTCAAAAAGGTAAGATGACAAAGTCTAGTTTCAAAAGTAAAACCCATACATCTAATGCAATTCTAGAATTAGTCCAAACATATCTATGTGGACCCATGAGGACAAATAGTTACTATGGAGATAAATATTTTATTCTCTTTTTTGATGATTATTCTAGAATGATAACAGTTATGTTCTTAAAAGATAAATCAGAAGCATTCAAGATGTTTAAATGGTATAAGGCTATGGTAGAAAAATAAAGTGAAAATAAATTGAAATGCTTAAGGTTAGATAAAGGAGGGGAATTTACTTTAGATGAATTCAGTAACTATTGCAATGAGCATGGAATTAAAAGATAGGTTTCTGCACCGAGAACACCACAAATAAATGGAATTTTTGAAAGGAGAAATAGATCAATTATTGACTATGCAATAACATTGATGATTGAGAAAAGCATCACTCAAACCTTCAGGAGGGAAGTAGTCAGTACTTCTGTCTACACATTAAACAAAGTACAATTGAAGAAGGACACAAAGAGACACCCTATGAGCTTTGGTATGGTCATACACCCAATGTAAGTTACTTCAAAATCTTTGGTATTCAATTTTATATTTTGAAGGATGATAGAAATGGAAAACTTGAATCCAAGAGTGAAGAAGGTATATTTCTAGGGTACTCAACCAAAATAAAGGCTTATAAATGTCTTAACAAGTCATCTAACAAAATAATTGAAAGTGAAAATGTGAAAATAGATGAATTTGCAGAAAATAATGATAAGGAAAGTAGAAAAGAACCAGAGGACTACAACATGTTTGTTTATATAGAACCTAACACTCTACCTGAGAAACAGTGTATCACTCCCAAGCAACAGACCATTTCACCCGAGCATCAGGCTGCAATTACCGAAAATCAAGAAAATCCTCAAGATGATATTACAAATAATGGAGATCATAAAAAAGGACAAGAAGATGATCATAATGATGAACAAAGGGCTGAACCAAAACTTTCCAATTATGTTAGAAGACATCATCCATAGAATCAAATCATAGGAGACAAGAAGGCTGGAATGAGAACAAGAAGTAAGTCACTAAACACTAGATGTTTACTTTATGATTTTGAGCCTAAATCTATTAATACTGTACTTGAGAATGAATAATGGGTCAGTGCTATGAACGAAGAAATAGAACAGATTGAGAAGAACAACACATGGACACTAGTACCAAGACCAGATGACAAGAATGTCATTGGTACCAGATGGATATTCAGAAAAAAGCTGAATGAGAATGGAGAGATCACAAGAAACAAAGCAAGGTTAGTATGCAAGGGATATGCACAAGAAGAAAGTATTGATTATGGAGAAAACTTTGCACCCATTGCTAGAATAGGAGTTAGAATCTTACTTTCTTATGCTACATTTAAAGGATTCAAGGTATACCAGATGCATGTCAAATCTGCATTCCTAAATAGAATACTGGAAGAGGAAGTATACATTGAACAACCAGAAGGGTTTGTTAATCTAGACAAGAGAAACATGGTATGTAGACTACATAAAGCCTTGTATGGATTAAAAAAATCATCTAGAGCCTATTGGCAGGACTTTGTGACCGTATCCACCAACAAAGGTAAGTTGTCACTGGGTACCAGGGTACCAGCCAACTTCACCTGTAAAGGTTGTCCATGGAAATGAGATTCCCCGGGCCTCCAAGCACGTGAGAGTTGGGTCTTGACAGTGTAGTGGCTTAGTTGGGAAATGTGACTATTTTGTTTGAGGGGGATAACTGGTTATCTTAACTCATCTTCTCTGGGGATTCAAGTTAGTGGGGTTTCCTACAAGCGTGCACTTATCTAACAAATAAACTTCAAAAGATATTGTAGAGTTAGAAATATTTCATCTACCTATAGTTATACTAAACATTCAAAACATCAATAATTCTCTAATACACTACACTAAATACCAAAGAAATACAGAACCATCAGCTCATATTTGATCAGTAGCAAAGAAAAAGGAGGTCGTTAATCTACTTGAAGTATCAGAGAAAAGGACATAAAGAACACAAAGAATAAAATACCATTAACCCAGAAGTCAGAATGCTAACAACATCATTGGTAGAACCCCTCCTTCTTCATTAACATATCTTCTAGCAAGCACTGGTGCATCTTACAATGGTGGCTCCAAGGGAGCGTTTAACTAGTGAAAGCTTAGAGGCTATGGAGCATTGATCTCTGCAACTAAGAACTGAGAGAAACTAAATTACTATTAGTTATGAACTACGAAATCATCAATTTTGTCGACCCTTGGAATGAGGTCGGACTTATTATTTATACACAATATTTTACCTAAAAACTTAACCTAACTTATTTTACACCTTACAATATAATACTATTTTCTAGTGCCCAGTACTACTTGCACCATGCTACAAAAGACCTCGAGACGGAAAAGGTATGACATGTCAGAATAATAAGACAAGAAGAGAGGAGTGGAAGAATCAGCCTTGAGAAAAGAGCCGAGAGGAGAAAGAAGAAATCCGATCCCTTGGGGATCAAGGCTACATGCCTCATAAATGGGAAAGTGGCACCCTATCTCCGATGCACCAGGTGTAATGCTAAGGTGGTGCCTTGGGAAGACCATCTGTCAGAAACCTCTTATTGAGCCGATGTGCCTTGTTGTAGTTACCTACCTTCTAACAATGTTTATTAACTACTTTGAAAGTGACCGGTCAGCCTTGGGAACCAGGACACGGGTCACTTGAAGAATATAAAAATTTAGGATCCAGAATTTTAGGATCTGGGAACTTACGTTCTAAAAGAATGAATGAATACAAAAATACATCTCCTGACGAGATTCTCCAGACTCTGGAGAACTTTATTGTTCCTTATGATTTTTATGAGGCCTCCAACACTTGGCCCATGCTTTCTTCATCTACACTTTTGATACTGTCCCAGCGACTGTGAACAACCTCTAATGCTTCCTCAACATCTCCGGCCCCATTCTGGAATTCATCCACCATCTTGATGGCATCATGCGATCAAATCATTTTCTTAGACAATCTAGATAACCTACCCTGGTCAAAATCTCTGGCTAGCGGATACGGGGACTCCATCTGCTCATCAAACTTGCTGAGGACGTAGTCCTCTGGGGTAAGCTTTCTGGTGGTGAAGGGATCGACTTGCGATACTCCCGCCCTGAATTCTTGAAACAAGCACAAGGGGTATTGGGCCACCGTCACCTTCTCTTTCAAGGCCTTAACTAGTTCCTTGCATACCTCAATCTTGAGGATAAGTTAGGAGTACTGGGCCTAGAGGGAATCATACGATTCATCTCCCAAAATTCCCACCTTTGTGGTGATTTCCTCCCCTATGTTGCGGATTTATTCTAGTTCAACCTTCCATTTTTCATAATTTGCTAAATATTGCTCCCATACGAGAGCGGAGCCCTTTGCCTGAATAAGAAGAGAGTCAACCTGATAAACTTCTGAGAGGGACACCACTATAAATTGTCTCATGGCGGTTACCTATTTGGCAGCCCACCCGTCCATAGCTTATGCTTTCTTCTTCATGATTCATAGAGAATACACATCACCCTGTGCAAGTGGCAATCTAGAGGAAGGGGTTCCAAGGTGGACCTCAGACAAAGGCTGTGTAAATTTTTCCAGAAGTGCAAGGAGATAGGCATTTGTCTCTCTTTCCTCCTTTAACTTCTGGCCCTGCTTGATGTATCTAGCCTCTATCACCTTGGTGGCTTCTCTCAGTAAATCCAGCTCACCCTATTTGTCTCTCCTCCCCAGTGCTATTTCTTTTATGTTGTAATATTTAGGAATTACGGTCACTACATCTGCATCTGGTGGGGGTGTTGCGATGGTCACAACTGTGCTACCTGTCGGACCAGTCCGAAGAGTATGGATGATCTATTCTTTCTTGGGAATTTTAGCCTCTGCATTCCTGGCCATCATCTCGGCCAATGAGAGTGTAGCACCTGATGTGGTCGCTGGGGTCTTTCTTTCCTTTGATTTGACCAGCCATTGGGGTGGCTGGGATGGCTTCACCATTGAGACCTGTTCACTAGGACTCCTTTCAAAATAGTTGACACGTTCTTAGAGTGTACATTGTCTTCGGGCTCTTTCTCCTTCTCTTGTTCCAGTTCCTCTTGTTCTTGTTCTTTTTATTTTTCCTATTCTCTAGAACCCTCAATGTTTTTTGCCATACAGGTGTCTTCTGTTGTACTATCCAAAACCCTTTCTCCGGTCTCAATATTATCTATATTTTCAGGGACCTCTTCATCCCTCCTGGCATTAGCTGATTCTACATTTTCATTGTCTGGGGCTTCTTGATCAATCTATTGCTTCTCTTGGGTTTTATTAGCCTCATCTATTTGAACATCCTCTGGAGGTGGGTGAGGTCTCTTGCTAAAATTTAACAAGGCGGCCACTGTCACTACCTCACCGAATGTGCTCTGGGGCACTTGATCACCTAGAGTAGCCAAAGGTGTTTGAAGCATGATGATTGAGGGCATGGTTGATCCCATGGGTCCAAGTTCCTTGACCATCAGTTGCTCATCTATGTGCTGCCCTGGTATGGCTTCGGTCTCATGGGCCGGTATCTTCTCCTGCTCAAGCCTTGTTTGTACTTCTTACCAGGCCTCTCGCTTTGATGTATCCTCTTCTGAGATTTCCTTTTCCATGGGGGCCTCTTCTTTACCCTGAGCTGGAATATCCTCCACCACATGACCTATATCCTATTGGAGCTCCATGAGCTCCTCCACCAAGAAAGTGTCGTCAAAATCATCATGCAGGGTCGAGGAGTCTAAAATATATTCTAGTTTGGGAGAGTCTGAACTGACATCTATCGGGGGCACATCTAGCATACCAGGACTAGTGACTGTGCTTGGTGTAGGGGTCACCTTCTTCTTCTTTCTCATCAGCGGAGCCCCGGTTTCCAGAATACTAGTAGACTCTGCCTCAGTGAAAGTCTATCTTCTCATCATGGCTACCAATGACAGGGATCCCACCAGGTGAGCAGATGCCATTAGAGCTACAAGGAGGTTAGAAGATACCTACATACTTATTTGCTGGCTAGCCAGCTTTGCCGACTCCATTTGTTGATGTAGCTGAGCCATCAGAAGGGTGGGGATCTGGGGAGGCACTTTGGGAACTAGGACACCCTCTTTCTCTTTTCCTTTGCTTGTGCTTGGTTTAGTGGACACAAAAGATGAAGAAGGTCTGGCGTCAGCTGAAGAGGGAGTAGCCCATTTGATCATTGGTTCTTACGGGTGCTCTTAGGACACGCTCGGGAGAAATACTGGTGACTTTATTCCAAAATGGGGTGACATACCCCTTCAATTGTTAGGTCCTCAGGGGTGGCCCAATCCACCAGAGGGAGATCTAGCTTGTCCAGCCCTTGCCCATTGTATGCTGGATCCTCTAGCAGCTCATCATCTGTAAAGCCCTTTGGGAAATTCTGAAGGTCAAGTGCCTTCATGAGCCCTTTACTCATTCACAAATGTTGTCGGGCCTGGAGATCAAAATTGTCTTGGTAGTCCACCAAAAATTCTTCAATATCTACTTCATGCAGTGGGGACACTCGGGGGAGTGCTGCAGAAATCTTGCCAAGAGGATCGTAGTTCTTCCAGGCGTGGTGGAATTCCACCAGCCCCAGGTTTTTCAATTCACTATCTGTCTCCCTGGCTGTGGCGAGGTTGCATGTATAATTTTTGCATGAGAATGGGAATGGGACGTTGATGACCTTCTTCAATGTAAAGAAGGCATGGAGATCCATCATCTACCGGCAGAAATCTAAAATAATAATTCTATCCCCACAATATCGGGGAAGAAGATGGTGCTTCCCATTGAAGCCAGTCACCTGAATGTAGGCGTGGTGTTGGAATTGAATAAAATAGCGACCATAGGTGCTGACTAGAGTCATCATCGCTTGTGATAGTCGGTACCTAAAATCCCAAGTAAGTGTTAGAATGTTGTGGTAAACTAAAGCATCATTTACTCGACAAAAATTTGAGAAACTGATTTCCCATTGCACGTGGGGATAATAGTCCCATGGTGTCATTTGGCCTGACCCGTTTCCAAGGTCCCCAACTGTTCCCAAACCTAGAAAAGCTGGTCCTTGTTATGCTAGTGCCCATAGCATGTATGACATCATGTAAAACTTGGAGTTCTGGACAACCCCCTTCAGCTATTTTTCCATGTGGTTGGATATGAGGGTCACCCAATTAAAAGTTTGACTATGAGTGGTAATGCAGTATAGAAAGTAGTACATCCATGCCAAGAAATCCTAGGCATGGGGCAATCTGAAGATCCTACATAAAAACACAATGCCCACCTAGATGGGCTCTTTGATCTCCCTGTGGGGAACTTCCAACTTCATTCTCTTGTAATCCCTCTTTGGGATTTTTAGCCAGTGGCTATTGATATCTTACCGGGAAATAAGTTCAATGCCCTTGAACTCCTACAATGTCTAGAGTCGATTCCGGACAATGGATCCATTAAACTGGGGGATCTCCAGCCCTAAGGCTAAAGTTGTTGCATCCAAGGTGACGATTATTGCTGGGTACTATAGTGGCTAAGGATCTGGAAGTAGGATGGTCCAAGTTGGTGCTTTGTACAATGTTTCCAATTGGAGTATTAACTCCAGTGATTGCACCAAACAAGAAAATTTTGCCACTTTGATGATACCAGAGGTGGTGATGTGAGTGGCCAGATTGTCTCCGGTGGCCTTCAACCTTTAAATGGATTGAATCAAGCCTTGCATTTCTTCCCAAGGTCTAGGCCCTATGTCCATTATCTCTTGAACTCTGGACTCTATCTTTGATCCCACAAGGGCACCGTTCTTGGGATATTTGGAGGTCAAGGGTAGCTTTACTAACAACCTTTTAGCCTTGGTTTTAGTGGCTGCTTGGGTGGATGTGGTAGGCAGTTCCAGGCTGGAAGGAGGGGTGATCACTTTAGATATCTTCAATCAACTTGTCTGCAACCTGCAAGACAGGAGAATCGTTAAAACATGATATATATAAAAGAATGTTAGAACTCTGGGGAAATCGTCACCACCCTGCATTTTTCCAACAAGTGTTAGCATACATCAAAAATTCCTAGAATACTTGTAATAGTCTTGAATAGGACTCCAGGGGAAATCAAACCAAATGAAAAGGGGAAACATAGGACAAGGAATTTCTTGAGACCCGGAGCCCAGATAATTTAGCCATTGTCATGCCGATGTGGCCAGTAAGAAACTGTATTTGGCTGACGTGGGTTGGCATGTGGTCAGGTGGCAGGAGACATAAAGGCATTAATGGTGACAAGTGGTTTGACACGGGGTAAAATGAATGCCAAATGGGATGCGGTTTGTTATCTTTCTCATGGGAAATTAATCTCGCCATTAAGGTGATGAGACGGAAGAGAGAGAAAGCTACCATGGCTCGAACCAGTGAGGTGCTGAGTTCAAACCGTGGTGACTCTGTCTCGACAAGCTCGGTATCATGGGTGAAAACACATGACAGAGTGTGATGAAATCATGAGCTTGAAAGGATATACATGATATATACATACATAAAAATACAGAGGGTCGAGGGCTGAAACACATATACACAAGATATATAGCATTTACAAGCCTTTACAAATTTATAAAACTATACACATATATACATAAACTAAACTAAGACAACATACATTATAAACATTAATCTAAAATCGTGTAGAGGATGGACAACCCTCTGGAAGAGCCAACCCACCAACGGGAGGTGAACCAAAAATGAAACATGAAACGAAAAACCAACAGAACAAACGAAGACTAAAGAACAAAAGGGAACAATAAGAAAAACATGAAAACAACAAGAAACCAGAGAACCTACCTGAGATACGAAGAAGAGCAGGGAAAGGGTACACCAACAGCACTCCCATAACAATCTCTACCTTCAAATGACCATGAACAGGTACCTCAAATCAACTAGCAACAACCCACTAAGCACAGAGTAATCACAGTTTAGTCGCCTAAGAATCACTCTGAGTGCACAAGTGTTTTTAATCGTGGTAACTGTAAAAGTGGCTTGTAATTTCTATTTATACCCAAACTAAAAGAAAGTTACCCCTTCCGCAAACTCTATAACAGGAAAACCTCTGGACTCTGGGCCTAGGGATTCCACACGACCATACCTTCTTGCAAGAAGAAGACATCGTGGTGGAGAATCCCGAAGTCTGGAATCTGGCTCTAGAAAGAAAAACACACTCTGGGACCAGGTCATGGAGACACGAAATACAAAAGCAAAAAGGAAACAAACCTCACGAGAGGGAAAAACCGGAGAAGAAAGCAAAGAAAAAAACAAAGACAAAGAAAACAAGGCAAGAGCCAAAAGAAAAAAGAGGGGACCCAACATTTTGCAGACAAAATGTAGGGATGGGTATGTAGGGCATAACAAATGGAAACTATCTGGGACAAATGCCTTAACACATTTGAGGACCCTAGAATCTCTGGTTAGCAAAACTGGAACCAATCGTTACTCGGAGTATCTTGTCTGCAAGGCGCGAAGCGTTTGAGAAAATCTGGCTCATACATGATTCAACCCATGGTATTTTGTTAGTTGTAAAGTGTGTGCTTTGGAATAAAATCAAGCCAATGACCTCTGAGGGAAGCAAAGAAGAGGCACTAAATATATCGATCCAAACTTGTCAAATTTGCTTGTTTTCCCTGGATACCAGAGTTTCTCCGTCCTTTTTCCTTATCATTTTATTCTTTTCTGGATGGGAGGGTGATACTTCTTTCACCATTAAGCTTAAGCTTAGCTAATTTTAATGGTGGTACTTCTTTCACCTTTCCATTCACTTCAAAATGCTAAATAGGGGAGAAAACACTGCAGTCCCAGGAAGAATTTGAATGTTTTTCAAACTTGGGCCAACAGACTAGTGCGACCAATCTATCCTCGGTGTGTCTGATTACTTGTTCCTTTTGATTTTGATTTAACTAATTTCCATACTTCTGGGGATGAATCTAATGAAGATTACTCATAGCTTGTTACCAAACTTACAATAACTCCAGAGACCAGACCAATTCCACCATGCTAAAAATAGATTCCAAGTTCACCATAATGCAAAAGATACCATCCCAGAGACTAGATAGTATGCGAAGCATACCAGCCTACAAAAAAAAGGGGAGAAAAACACTGGGAGCCTGGAAAAGAAAAAAAAGAAATCCAAGAGAAAAAAAAAAAAAATAAGGAGCGGCCCCGAAGGGAAACCAACAACTATTTACAAGGCACCCCAACTAGGGCACTGGGAAAGATATTTACAAGTAGGAAGATTTACACATAATACAACTCCGGATAAACCTACCTCATTTGAAATAATATTTGAGGAGCTCTCCATTGAAAGGAAATGGGATGGATTCCCTGGTTATGGTATTGAGGTGATAGGTATTTTCCTCGCAGATCTCTAAGATCAAATATGGTCTGAGCCAGAGCCATTGAAATTTGGTGTGCTTTCCTTTCTTTTCCTGGGCCTTATCCCACAAGAGGACCAAGTCCAAAATATGAAAGGCCTTGTACTGGGCTCTCTGGTCAAACCATCATTTCACTACTGCTTGGTGACACGCAAAATGTTCAAGGGCTACATCTCTTTTTTCTTCTATTTGCACCAGATTTAGGAGTTGAACCTCCACAATATTATCCCGGTTGTTGAATTCCTGCATAAACTGTAAAATTGGGATTTATAGGTTAATGGGGAACACAAGGTTCTGGCCATAAACTAGATGGAATGGAGATGTTCCCAAGGAAACCTTAATTCAAATTTGATCCACCCAGAGGGTAAATCTCATCTTTTGGTGCCAGTCTCGGGGATTCTATTCTAATAGGTGTTTGATCACTTCAAGCAAATTCTTGTTGGTTGATTCAACAACACCATTACCATGGGGGTAATAATTGCTGGAGAACTTCAAAGTGATCTTCCTGTCATAGGTCCATTCAATTAATTGCACCAAAAAAAAATGTCAAACTATTGTCACACACTATATCAAAGGGCATTCCAAATCTTGGGACAATTTTTTCTTCCAGGAATTTAATGACAACATCTATCGTGTTGTTTTTATAAGGTATTGCTTCAGACCACAAGGTGCAATAATTAGTAGCAATCAAGATGTACCAGTGGTTGGTAGATGAGTTGGGGTTCATTTCCTGGATGAAGTCAAATGCCTATTGGGTGAAAGGTCTAGCTTCGAAAATTGACTACAAAGGCATAGCCGGATTATGCTCACGATGTGCTGTAGGTTGGCAAGTATGGCACTTCAAGACGTGAGTATAGACATCTTTGAAGATATAGGGCCAATAGTATCCAGCCTGAAGGATCTGATAGGAAGTGGCATCAGCTGAGCCATGCCCCATTCCAAACTGCCCGTGAAATTCTTCAATTATTTTTGCAACTTGAACCCTATCAATGCACCGGAGGTACACTCCTTCATAGTTCCTACGAAAAAGCATGGCATTTTTTATCATGAAGTGTGCACTTTTCAACCACAAGGTGCGGAATTTGTTTGGAGGCAATCCCTCCAAGCACCTGTTATTCAACAAGTACACCAAGTCTATGTACTATGGATCTTGAGTGATGGACTCCACTGTATATGTCTGACATTCAATGTGGGGAGTCTCTTCTGCCATCACTCTACATAGTCCCTGGCCTCGGACTATCTTCATGGATTGCATTTCCAAATTGTATTCCTGGACGATGGCCATCCATTTCCCCCATCTCTCACCCAACTCACTCTGCATCAGTAGAGATTTCATTGCCTGGTCCAAGATAATAGCATGCACCTTGCTCCGGAGAATATAATGCTGGAATTTCTTGATAGCGTGAATGAGAGAAAAGGCCTACTTTTCCAAAGGCAAATACTAGACTTCGGCATTCTTAAAGGGGGAGCTTATGAAAGCTATTGGTCATTCTTCCCCTTCAACCTTTTGGGTCAATACTATTGTGGCAAAATGCGGTGAAGCAAAGGAATAGATATAAAAAGGGAGGGAATAGTCCAGACTAGCCAGAACTAGTGCCTCCATTATCATTTTTTTAATTTGGGTGAACACCCGCTTTGCTTTTGGACTCCACTCAATTTTGGTATCTTTCTTCATCATTTTGTTGAGTGGTTTTATGATCTCGGTGAATCCAGTGATGAACCGCCAGACAAAGTTGATCTTTCAAAAAAAAGACCTCATTTCATTCTTGTTGCCAGGCATTTGTAGGTTTAGTAGCTCTTCAACTCTCTTAGGGTTGATGGATATACCCTTCTTGGAGATAATATGCCCGAGCAATTTCCCTTCAGTGATCCAAAATATGTATTTCTTAGGGTTGAGGGATATTCCATACCGACGACATCTCTCCCAAATCTGGGTGAGGTGGGCAGAATGATCATGCCTGTCCCAGGAAAAGATGATCAAATTATCAATGTAGATGATTATGCACCGGTTCACAAGGCCCTCGAATGCGATGTTCATGGCCTTTTGAAATGTGGCTCCTACATTAATCAAGCCAAAGGGAATTCTCTGGTAGGCAAACATTCCCCACTTGGTGGTAAATTCCATTTTGTCTCTATCCTCATATTTAACCATGACCTAGTTATATTTGGAGTACCCATCTAAGAAGGACATCATTTATGATCCATTCACAATTTGTAATACCTCATCCAGTGAGGGGAGAGGGTGATTGTCTTTCTTGGAGGCTTTGTTCAAATTTTGGAAATCCATGCAAAGGTGGATTTCGCCACTTTTCTTCATTACATGGACAAGGTTGGCAACCCACGTAGTGCGCTAGATGGGAAAGATTATCTAGGCTGACAATAGTTTTTGAACCCCCTGATAAATTGGAGGCTCGATTAGTGTGTTGACAGGTCATTGCTTTTGTCGAAAGGGCTTAGCATTAGGTTTGAGTGGGATGGTATGAGTCATGATGAATTTATTTTATGTCTTCAGATCCTCATACCCCCATGCAATCACATCAATGTATTCTCAAAGAATCATGAGAACCTTCTCCTTCTCCTCAAGGGAGCACGAGGTGCCAATGTGTATCATTTTCTCTTCACCGGGCTAGCCGATGTTTACTTTCTTGAATTTTCCTCCCTCGGAGGAGGACGATATCTTTTTTTGGCCCCGAGGGTCTGAGTTAAAGATTCATTCAAATGCGACCATCCCTTTTGGAATGGTGTTGGTTGGTAGGTCCATGATCCCATCATCTTCATCACCCTGCCCAATATTGTTGCGGTCTCTCTCTTCCACTATTTGGTCCTCAAAGACACCAACATTTTCCATGAAGGCTAGGATATGTTGGTCATCCTCAAAGACCTAAAAAATGGGTGACATTGTCTAGAATGGATGGGGTGGGGATCATCTTAGCAGAAAATCTTTGGAGTCGCGAGCCAGCCATAGGCTCGAGTGTGCTGGCAGAAACAACAAGGGCATCCAAGACATAGTTTCTTCTCTAGGGAATAAGATCAATGCCAAAGGCATCAAAATTATCAATAAGGCTCCATGCCCGGTTAAGGTATGCATCTATCCTTTTGTCGTGACAGGTGTATTGACTCCAGACTTGTTTAACAATCAACTCTGAATCACCCAGGGCCTGGAGGTGAGTGATTCCTTTCCTTAGTACAAATAGGAGTCCGAGAACCAAATCCTCGTACTCCATGACATTGTTTGTGTAGTTGAACTATAGCCTATAGGACACAAGGAAGGATTTCCCCCATGGGTTGATCAATTCCACTCTGGCCCCATAGCCCTATTTGGATCGGGACCCATCAAAATTAAGGGTCCACAAGTCATCGTTTGTTATCTGGGGTTGGGAAGATGAAGTGGGTTTTGGATTATTCTTGGGAGAGTTTGGAGGAGCTTCCTCTAGCGCTGATTATACGAGGGTGAGGTTTTTCTATGGAGATATTTTTGAATGAGATCCTCGGGCATGTGGCACCGAAAAGGCACTTTCAGAAGGAGCACTAGGTCCCAGGGAAATAGGCATATGTTCTCTCTTTCGGAGGGCATTGATATGTCGGGAAGCAGTGGAAAGGCAAGGTTCACACTCTAGCTCTAAATTTTTCTGGTAATGTACCCGAAACCAAGTGTCAAACAAGAGTGCGGTGGGGGTCACTGCAGCACCCTGGGAGTCAACCTCAACCCTTAATTTTTCTTCCAAGTCCTGGGTTCTCTACAGAACTATGGGATCCTCCCCAGGGGTGAAATCAAACGTTAATTTCTCAAGGGGTTGGTACACCCCAGGGTAAGTCTTAGAGAATAGGACCTCATTCACCCTCCCAATTTAGTGAGGGCCTGTCTCATTCGAGGCTCACTTTCAACCCAAATCTTGTTAGATTCTCCTTCCCAGGGAAGCCATAAGTGGGATAAGTCGGTCGAGAAGTATCCATTCAGGGACTTCGACCAATTCTAACTTAATAACATCCCATAAGTCTCTGGGACGTCCACCACTTGGATGTCAATTGTGCTGGCTATCTTGGGGTCCTAGATGAGTTGAATCTGGAAATTCTTCAGTTCACCCACCATTTTTATAGAAGTCTTATCCAGTTGGATTACTGCACCGTTAGATGGGGTGAGTCAAAATCTAAGCTTCTGGCATATGGATAAAGGCATGATGTTTCCCGAAGCCCTGGAATCTACTAGGAAGTTATGTATATTCTTTCCTTGTATGTTCAAGCCTAGCAGGAAGGGAGGATCTTCAATGTTTCCCCAGAAGATAGCCGCATTGGCATCTTCAAAAGAGGCATTCTTAGCTGGGTGACTGATAGCTTCTGGGTTTTCTAAGAGCTTCAGAAGGGACTTCTTCTGCTAGGGACAGTTGAGTAGAACCTCTATCAAGGTCATGGAGGTGGTGGTTTGTTCTAACACCTTCGTGATGTCAAACCTTCCTCCCAAGAATTGGTGGCTTCCCTCAACCAGGTCCTTAGCTTGGTTAGAGCTAGAACCTTTTGGAGGGACAGACTGATTGGTCATGTTGTCCTGGGGAGGAGTGTCCTTGGGAGGTGTGGGCATGTAAACTGGTCCTTTATCATCCTGACTCTGAGTGTTGTAGGGAGTTCGTGGGTTGGTGAAGGCATTGGCCTCAAAGGATGGGATCGATTCATCAAAGAACCCTTGTAGTTCGGGTTCCTCTTCATCTTTTGTGGTAGTCCCAAAGAAGACGGTCTCACAAGTGAAGGCACCATGAGTGGGCTCATGTATAGGAGGCTCTAGGGGAGTAGGGTTAGAAGCTTGTTGTCTATCTAGCTGGGAAATCATGATGACTTTCTCTAGCGTGGCACAATTTACCTCATTGTGAGATCCTATGTCATGCAATCTAAACCAGTTGGTCATGGGCTGGAAGTCTATGACTAGCGTGAAATGGGACAGTCTAGCACCACCCTGATTGGTGTTTTGGTTTAGAGGCAGACCTCCAACATTGGCATTATTATTCCATTACTGTTGATTAGCCTAAGGCCCGTTGTTGTAGTTTCTTCCTCTGACATTGTTATTTCATTGGCTGGAGAAAATATTCCCTCTCTGGGAATTGGTGTTGTGGGGTGCAAAGGACCCCACCATCAGTTGACCCATGTCCACAGTTAGTATAGAAAACAATCACCAGAGGGATTCAACCTCAGTGGTCAACTGGGTGTTTGCATCACAGTATGATGATTGTTGTTGTTGGTTCCCTGGGAAAGAGGCAGCATTCACAAGAGTCGAGGGCGGCAATCCTCCAGCTGCAGATGACTGGAAGAAAGGCACTCTAGGCGGTTGTGTCTATGGTTTTTGCATTTTTTGCAACTGGTTTTAGGGAAAAGATTACAGGCCCAGTGTTGTCTGGGTCTAAGATGGATACATGTACCTAGCCTGCTGGTCTATTGGCGGTGGTGGGAGATTAATGGCCATCATAGGGGCACCCATTACCTGATTTGGGTTATATCCCCCAGCATAAGAATTTTTGCTGGGTATCATGTTAAATGGCATGCTCTACCCAATCCCGCCCAAGGATTTGTTAAGACCATAGGATAACTCCAAGGCTAGGTTGTAAACCTTTGCCAAAGTATCCTGGTCGCCGGGTGTAGTAGTTCTCCAAAGGAAAGTGGTAATGAAGGGGTCCATCACATTAAGATAGGTCTAGAAAGCTACATCCATGGATGGGATGAAGGGAACCGTGCACTGCGTGCATCGCTTCAAGGCACATTAGAAATGGTGGTTAAATGTTGCAAGGGGTTCATTTGGTTCCTTCTTGATAGAAATGAACTAGATATGGGACCATTCTGAGTCCACATGTATGCGAAAGGTAGCAAGGAAGGTGTCCTCCATGTCCTGCCAACTATTGATGGAGTTAGCACGAAGGTTAACGTACCAGTTCAGTTCATTCTGTCCCAGGGACAGAGGGAACATCCAAGTCACAATGTCATGATTTTGGATCTAGTGTTGGTTCATGGCATCTTTGTATGCCTGTAGATATTCTTCTGTAGTTTGTGAGCCTAAGTGCTCATATAGAGGAAAAATATTTTCTGGGTGCGTAGGTCAATCGTTGGCTGCACCCAGAAAAGTTCTCATTGGGGACCTGGTATTTCCAAAATACACAGCCATTGGGGGTGTTGGATTTTGACTAGGCTGAGCACTAATTCCTGGGATCATCTATGGGACTTGGGTATTTTGTGGTATGCTAGATCACTAGACAATGGTGGCTAACTTGGCTTTCGGGGTCTGCTTCTTTTGAGCGGGAGGCTCGAGTTCAAAAAATCATCTGGGATTGGGAGTTGATCTAAGGACTCTTTCAAATCTTGCTGGAAAAAATGATCCAATCCCACTGAAGGCTTAAATCCTAAAACTATGGCTTGGGGAATCCTCAAGCAGTGTAAAATCTAAATCCTCAGAGGGGGACGAGTTTATGCCCTCCTTCTAGCGCCAGTTTCTATTGACGAGACTTTGTGAATGGGTCTGCCAACAGAGGTAAGTTGTCACTGGGTATTGGGGTACCAGCCAACTTTGCCTATAAAGGTTGTCTAGGAAAATGAGATTCCCCGGGCCTCCAAGCACGTGAGAGTCAGGTCTGGATAGTGCAGGGGCTCAATTAGGAAATGTGACTATTTTGTTTGAGGGGGATAGCTGATTATCTTAACTCATCTTCTCTGGGGATTCAAGTTAGTGGGGTTTCCCACAAGTGTGCACTCATTTAACAAATAAAATTCAAAAGATATTGCAGAGTTAGAAATATTTCATCTACCTATATTTATAATAAACATTCAAAACATTGACAATTCTCTAACACACTACACTAAATACCGAAGTAATACAGAACCATCAGCTCATATTTGATCAGTAGCAAAGGAAAAGGAGGTCATTAATCTACTTGAAGTACCAGAGCAAAGGACATAAAGAACACAAAGCATAAAATACCAATAACCCAGAAGTCAGAATGATAACAACGTCATTGGTAGAACCCCTCCTTCTTCATTAACATATCATTCAGCAAGCACTGGTGCATCTTACAATGGTGGCTCCAAGGGAGCATTTAACTACTGAAAGATTAGAAGCTATGGAGCATTGAGCTCTACAACTAAGAACTGAGAGAAACTAAATTGCTATTAGTTATGGACTGTAAAATCATCAATTTTTCTGACCCTTAGAATGAGGTCAGACTTATTATTTATACACAAGATTTGACCTAAAAACTTAACCTAACTTATTTTACACCTTACAATATAATACTATTTTCTGGTGGCTGGTACTACCTGCACCACGCTACAAAAGACCTCGAGATGGAAAAGGTCTGACATGTCAGAATAATAAGACAAGAAGAGAGGAGTGGAAGAATCAGCCTTGAGAAGAGAGCCAGGAGGAGAAAGAAGAAATTTGATCCCCCGAGGATCGAGGCTACATGCCTCATAAATGGGAAAGTAGCACCCTGTCTCTGATGCACCAGGTGTAATGCTAAGGCAGCACCTTGGGAAGACCATCTGTCAAAAACCTATTGTCGAGCCGATGTGCCTTGTTGTAGTTACCTACCTTCTGACAGCCTTTATTTATTACTTTGAAAGTGACCGACCGGCCTTGGGAACTAGGACATGGGTCACTTGAAGAATACAAAAATGTAGGATCTAGAATTCTGGGATCTGGGAACTTACATTCTGAAAGAATGAATGAATACAAAAATATAGCTCCTGACGAGATTCTTTAGACTCGAGAGAAATTTATTATTCCTTATGATTTTTACTAGGCCTCCAACACTTGGCGTATGCTTTCTTCATCTACACTTCTGATGCTATCCCACCGACTGTGAAAAACCTCTAATGCTTCCTCAACATCTTTGGCCCCGTTCTGGAATTCATCCACCATCTTGATGGCATCATGTGATCAGATCATTGTCTTAGACAATCTGGATAACCTGCCCTAGTCAAAATCTCTGGCTGGCAGATACAGGGACTCCATCTGCTCATCAAACTTGCTGAGGATGTAGTCCTCCAGGGTACACATTCCGGTGGTGAAGGGATCAACTTGTGATACTCCCCTCATGAATGCTTAAAAAAATCCCAAGGGGTATTGGGCCACTGTCACCTACTCTTTCAAGGCCTTAACCAGTTCCTTACATACCTCAATCTTGAGGACAAGTCTGGAGTACTGGGCTTGGAGGGAATCATACAATTCATCTCCCAAAATTCCTGCCTTTGTGGTGATTTCCTCCCCTATGTTGCAGATTTTTTCAAGCCGAACCTTTCATTTTTCATACTTTGCTAAATATTAATCCCATACGAGAGCAGAGCCCTTTGCCTAGCTAAGAAGAGATTCAACCTGATAAAGGTCCAAGAGGGATGCCACTTGAAATTGTCTCATGGCGGTTACCTATTCGGTGACCCACCTGTCCACAACTTGTGCTTTCTTCTTTATGATTCGTAGGTAATCCAAATCGCCCTGTACAAGAGAAAATATAGAGGAAGGGGTTTTGGGGTGGACCTTAGATAAAGGCTGTGTAAGTTCTACCAGAAGTGTGAGGAGATTGGCATTTTTCTCTCTTTCCTCCTTTAGCTTCTGGCCCTTCTTGATGTATCTAGCCTCTATCGCCTTGGTGGCTTTTGTCTGTAAATCCAGCTCACCCTATTTGTCTCTCCTCCCCAGTGCTATTTCTATTATGTTGTAATCTTTGGGCCTTATGGCTACTGCATCTACATCTGGTGGGGTTATTGCGATGGTCACAACTGTGCTACCTGTCAGACCAGACCAGAGAGTATGGATGGTCTATACTTTTTTGGGATTTTTAGCCTCTGCATTCCTGGACATCATCTCAGCCAGTGAGAGTTTAGTGTCTGATGTCATTTCCAGGGTCTTTCTTTTCTTTGATTTGACGAGCCATTGGGGTAGCTAGGGAAACTTCACTGTTGAGACCTGTTCATTAGGATTCCTTTTAGAATCTGGTAGAACGTTCCCAGAGTGTACATTGTCTTTGGGCTCTTTCTCCTACTCTTGTTATGGTTCATCTTGTTCTTGTTCTTTTTCTTTTTCCTATTCTCCAGAACCTTCGATGTTTTCCACCATACTGGCATCTTTTGTTTTTCTATCTAGAACCCTTTCTCTGGTCTTAATATCATCTATATTTTTAGGGACCTCCTCGTCCCTCCCAGTGTTAGCTGATTCTACATTTTCATTGTCCGGGGCTTCTTGATCAATTTATTGCTGCTCTTGGGCTTTATTAGCCTCATCTATTGGAACATTCTCCTCCACCAGAACATCCTCTAGAGGTGGGTGATGTCTCTGGCCAAAATTTAACAAGGCAGTCACTGTCACTACCTCACAGAATGTGCTCTAGAGCACTTGATCACCTGAAGTAACCAAAGGTATTTGGAGCGTGATGATCGATGACACGGTTGATCTTATGGGTCCAGGTTCCCTGACCATTAGTTGCTCATCTATGTGCTTCCCTGGTGTGGCTTTGGTCTCCTAAACCTGTATCTTCTCCTCCTCAGGCCTTGTTTGTACTTCTTCCCAAGCCTCTTGCTCTGATATATCCTTCTCTTTTGGGATTTCCTTTTCCATGGGGGCCTCTTCTTTATCCTGAGCTACAATCTCCTCCACCACATGACCTATACCCTCTTGGAGCTCCATGAGCTCCTCTGCTAAGAAAGTGTCATCAAAATCATCATGCGGGGGTGAGGAGTCTGAAATATATTCTAGTTCAGGAGATTCTGAATTGACATCTATGCGGGGCACATCCGGCATACCGAAACTGGCGACTGCGCTTGATGTAGGGGTCACCTTCTTCTTCTTTCTCATCATCAGAGCCCCAGTGTCCAAAATACTAGTAGACTTTGCCTCAGTGAAAGTCTGTCTTCTCATCATGGCTGCCAACAATAGGGATCCCACCGGGCGAGCAGATGACATTGGAGGTACAAGGAGGCTGGAAGATACCTACATACTTATTTGTTGGCTGGCTAGCTTTGTCGACTCCAATTGTTGATGTAGCTAAGCCATCAGAAGGGTGGGGATTTGGGGAGGCATTTTTGGAACTGGGACACCCTCTTTCTCTTTTCCTTTGCTTGTGCTTGTTTCAGTGGCCATGGAAGATAAAGAAGGTCTGGTGCCAGCTAAAGAGGGAGTGGCCCATTTGATCGTTGGCTTCTTTCAGGTGCTCTTAGGACATGCTAGGGAAAAATACTAGTGACTTGCTTCCAAAATGTGGTGACATACCCCTTCAATTGTTAGGTCCTAAGGGGTGGCCATATCCATTGAAGGGAGATCTAGCTTGTCCAGCCCTTGCCCCTTGTATGCTAGATCCTCCCGCGACCTGTCATCTGTAAAGCCCTTTGGGAAAGTCTGAAGGTCAAGTGCCTTCATGAGCCCTTTTCTCATTCACGAATGCTACTGGGCCCTAAAATCGAAACTGTCTTGGTAGTCTGCCCAACAGTCTTCAATATCTACTTCATGCGGTGGGGACACCCGAGGGAGTGTTGCGGAAATCTTTCCAAGAGGATCATAGTTCTTCCAGGCGTGGTGGAATTCCACCAGCCCCAGGTTTTTCAATTCACTATCTTTCTCCCTAGCTACGACGAGGCTACATGTATAATTCCCGCATGAGAATGGGAATGGGATGTTGATGACCTTCCTCAATGTAAAGAAGGTGTGCAGATCCATCATCTGCCAGCAGAACTCTAAAAGAATAATTCTATCCCCACAATATCGGGGATGAAGATGGGGCTTCTCGTTGAAGCCAGTCACCCAAATGTAGGTGTGGTATTGGAATTGAATAAAATAGAGGCCATAGGTGCTAACTAGAGTCATCACCACTTGTGATAGTTGGTACCCAGAATCCTGAGTAAGTGTTAGAATGTTGTGGTAAATGAAAGCATCGTTTACCCGACATAAATTTGAGAAACTGAGCTCCCATTGCTCTAGGGGATAATAGTCCCATGGTGTCATTTGGCACGGCCCGTTTCCAAGCTCCCCAACTATTCCCAAACTAGGAAAAGTCGGTCCTTGTTGTGCTAGTGCCCGTAGCACGTATGATGTCATGTAAAAATTGGAGTTCTAGATAACTCCCTTCAATTGTTTGTCCACGTGGTTGGATATGAGGGCCGCCCAGTTGAAATTCTAACTACGAGTGGTAATGCAGTACAAAAAGTAGTACATCCATGCTGAGAAATCCTGGGCATGGGGCAATCTGAAGATCCTACATAAAAACACAATGCCCACCTGGATGGGCTCTTTGAACTCCCCACGGGGAATTTCCAACTTCATCCTCTTGTAATCCCTCTTTGGGATTTTTAGCGATTGGCTATTGATATATTGCCAGAAAATAAGTTCAGCGCCCTCGAACTCCTGCAATTTCTGGAGTCAATTCCGGACAATCATTCCATTAAACTGAGGGATCCCTAGCCCTAAGGCAAAGTTGTTGCATCCAAGGTGATGATTGTTGCTGGGTACTGTAGTGGCTGGGGATCCAAAAGTAGAACTGTCCGAGTTGGTGCATTGTACAATGTTTCCAATTGGATTATTAACTCTAGTGATTTCACCAAACAAGGAAATTTTTCCACTTTCATGACATTGGAGGCGGTGATTTTAGTGGCTAGATTGTCTCTAGTGGCCTTCAACCTGTAAATGGCTTAAATCAAGCCTTGCATTTCCGCCCAAGGCCTAGGCCCTGTGTTCGTTATCTCTTGAACTTTGGACTCTATCTTTGATCCCACAAGGCCACCATCCTTGGGATATTTGGAGGTCAAGGGAAGCTTTTCTAACAACCTTTTGGCCTTGGTATTAGTGGCCGCTCGGGTGGACGTGGTAGGCAGTTTCAGGCTGGAAGAAGGGGTGATCACTTCAAACATCTTTGATCAACTTGTCCACAACCTGCAAGACCGGAGAACTGTTAGAGCATGATATATATTAAATAATGTTAGAACTCCATGGAAATCGTCGCCACCTTGAATTTTTCCAACAAGTGTTAGCATACATCAAAAAGTCCCAGAATACTTGTAATATTTGTGAATAGGACTTCAGGGGAAATCAAACCAAATGACAAGGGGAAACACAGGACAAGGAATTGCTTGAGACCCAGAGCTTGGATAATTTAGCCATTGTCATGCCGATGTGACCAGTAAGAAACTATATTTGGCTGACGTGGGTTGGCACATCGTTAGGTGGCAGGCAACATAAAGGCATTAATCGCGACAAGTGGGTTGACACAAGGTAAAATTAATGCCAGATGGGATGCGGTTTGAATGCTCACTTGTGGGAAACTAATCCCACCATTAAGGTGATGAGACAGAGGAGAGAGAAAGCTACCATGGCTCGAACCAGTGAGGTGCCGAGTTTGAACTGTGGCGACTCCATCTCGATGAGCTTGGTCTCATGGGTGAAAATGCATGACAAAGCATGAGGAACTCGTGAGCTTAGAAGGATATATAGGATATATACATACATAAAAATATAGAGGGCCGAGGGCCAAAACACATATACACAAGATATACAACATTTACAAGCCTTTACGAATTTATACAACTATACACATATATATATACGAACTAAACTAAGAAAGCATACATTATAAACATTAATCTACAACTACATAGAGGGTGGACAAACCTCTAGGAGAGCCTACCCACCAATGGGAGGTTAACTAAAAATGAAACACAAAATGGAAATCCAACAGAACAAACGAAGACCAAAGAACAAAAGGGAACAACAAGAAAAACATGAAAATAGCAAGAAACCAGAGAACCTACTTGAGATCCAAAGAAGAGTAGGGAAAGAGCACACCAGGAGCACTCCCATAACAAGCTCTACCTTCAAATGACCATGAACAGGTACCTTGAATCAACTGGAAACAACCCACTAAGCACAGAGTAATCGTAGCTTAATCGCAGTTTAGTCACTTAAGAATCGCTCTAAGTGCACAAGTGTTTTTAATCGCTATAACTATAAAAGTGGCTTGTAATTTTTATTTATACCCAAGGTAAAAGCAAGTTACCCATTTTGAAAACTCTGGAATAGGCAAACCTTCAGACTCTGGGCCCGAGGATTCCACGCGACCATACCTTCTTGTGAGAAGAAGACATCGTGGTGGAGAATCCCGAAGTTTGGAATCTGGCTCTGGAAAGAACAACACACTCCGGGACTGGGTCTTGGAGACATTAAAGACAAAATAAAAAAGGAAACAAACCTCATGAAAGGGAAAACCCATAGAAGAAAGAAAAGAAAAAAACAAAGACAAACAAAACAAGGCAAGAGCCAAAAGCGAAAAGAGGGGACCCAACATTTTGCACATGAAATGTAGGGACGGGTATGCAAAGCATAACAGAGCCTGGTATGAAAGACTTCACTCCTATCTCATTAGCATAATTTTTTTAGAATAAGTGAAAATAACAATCTATACTTAAAAGAAGACACCGATGGTAATATTCTGATTGCTGAAAGTTTTGTTTATGATATCATTTTTGGGGGAAATGAATTGTTATGCAAATCCTTTGCTAATGAAATGAGCAAAGCATTTGAAATGTCTATGTTTGGGGAGATCAAATTTTTTCTTGGTCTACCATTTCTTCAACAAGGTGCAGGCATATATATCACTCAGTCCAAATACATCAAGGGAGTGTTGAAGATATTCAAGATGGAAGATTCCAAACTAGTTGGAACACCTATGGCTACCAGATGTAAGCTGACAAAAGAAGACAAATCAAATGAGGTAAATCAAACATTTTATAGATCAATGATTGAAAAACTAATGTATGTTGTTCATACTAGACCAGATATAGCACATGCAATTGGAATAGTTGCAAGATTCTCTGCTAATCCCAAAGAATCACATATGACTTATGTCAAGAGAATTCTGAGATATCTGAAGAACACAGAGGACTATGGCTTTGGTATAAAAGAGAAGGAAAATTTGAGCTACAAGTCTATAGAAATTTTGATTGGGCTGGAAACATTAATGACAGAAAGAGCACAACTGGAGGAGCATTCTTCATGGGTGACAGACTTGTCACATGGATCAGTAAGAAGCAAGGATGCATCTTTGAGTCTGCTGTAGAAGCAGAGTATGTGGCTGCTACTGCAAATTTCTCAAATATTGCATGGATCAAATAGTTACTGGAAGGCACGAATATAAATATTTTTTAACCAATAATTATCTATTGTGATAATAATAGTGCAATTAATATTTCTAAAAATCTAGTCATGCATGCTAAGACTAATCATATTGCTATCAAGTATCACTATGTAAGAGAACAAGTGCAAGCAAAGGAGGTGACATTGGAATATGTTCAATCAAATGAACAATTAGCTAATATATTCACCAAGTCATTACTGAAGGATACATTTGCGTACCTGAGATAGAGACTAGGGGTCCAAACCTTGTCTATTAGTTAGTAAGATGAATAGGAGGATGCATCAACCTACACATAATCTGAAGATCATTCATGTTGATGAAAACACCAAGAGAAACAACAACAAATACATATATACACAGCAAGGTACAAATATGCACCAAATACCAAAGACATTGTATTACTGATGGATAGGAAAATTCAAGGAATATATTTTATAAAGGGATGGAACATGATATAAATGATTTTCTTTGGCATTATTGTCAAAGGGAGAGATTTGGGAGAGATTGTCTCATTGATCAGAAAAGATTATATCATTATCCATGAAGTGAAGTTCCTGAGAATTAGACAAAAGAGTTAATCAATATTCAAAGGGAGAGAAATTGATTACATATGAAATATCCATCTTAGGGAGAGAACTCATACAAGAGAGGAATTTCTATCAAAAGAAAAAGAGATTATCAAGAATAGGAACAGTAAAGGCAGAGCACATATCAGAATAGAGACATTAGATTCTACATCTATCCATTGAAGGGATTGAATATTGAAGACAATCATTCTGCAAGAAACAAATCTAAGCTATTTTGAGCTTACTAAAAGCTAGACATTTGTAATAGTTACATTAGGCAATCTTGATGAAACTGTTATATTTCATATTGTATTAGTAATACTATAGTATGATAATGTAGTATATTGACATCAATGATAAAGGGAGAGATTGATGGAATGTAACTGATTGAATGTTTGAAGATGTTAAGTTGATCACTGAAATATAGAAAGATAATGCAAGACATTAAATCAGTTAATGAATTGTATTGTCAATGATGTCAACTTGATATAATCTAATCAGTTATAGTCAAACTGTCAAAGAATTTAGAGAATCAGAGAGATAAATATTATGCCTTCAGTAATGTATAAAAGACAAGCATTCACAATGTGACTTCAAACATCGACAGCTAGTGGAACTCGACAGACAGAGCTCACAAAAAGTCAAGTCACAGTGATGCCCGAGAAAGAACACCGACGAGAATTACCGATGAGCAGAATCACAAGCATAACCGATGGCCATAATCATAGTGTAAACCAATGGAAAATCCCAAGGAGAACTGGAGTGTTGACCAAAGCTATCAAAGAGTTAAAACACAAAAATTAACTTGAGTTTAGAAATGAAAAAATATCTAGCTGGCAGAGCTAAAAATGGACTTAACTGGTAGTTATCAATGTTTTCATCGACAAGATAAAGCCAGAGATAAGTAAAATATTTAAATTTGGTTTGTCCAGTTGGCAGAAGGTCTCTGCGAGATAAAACAAGAGTTTTGCTTTAAATCTAATTGGCTAAGATTATAGATCACGCCAAGATCAAGAAAACCAAGAACCTAACAATGGTGATATCTTGTCTATAAAGAGACAACTTAATTCATTAAAAATTGAGGGGATTGAATGAAAAAGAGGATGCTGAAGAGAAACTGATGAAGAGCAACTTCATACAGTCCTGATCAATCAAGTTGAGGAAAGATCTAAAGTTTTCTGCAGACATTGAGCAATAGAGGACAACATCATCAAGAAGAACTAAAGTGGAGCAAAGGTATCAAAAGAGATATATTGATCAGATTAGTTTTATGATCTTACAATAGATCTAAAAATCTGCAAGTATAAGTTATATATGTGAAAAGATCACTAGTACATTTGACCTGGTTTTTCCACCAAAATTTTTCACCATGAAATAAATTTTTTTTGGTTGGTCATTATAGAAGGAAAACTTTCATTTTTTTTTAAATTTTTGCCCATTTTCATCGCAATTTTGACCACAAGAATAACTTAAAAAAATAAAAAAGTTTTGGTTGGTCGTTATAGAAGGAAAACTTTCATTTTTTTAATTTGTGCCCGTGTTCGTCGCAAGTTCGACCAAAAGAATAACTTAAAAAAAAATATTTCATTTCATTATTACCACGGTGAATGTTTTCAAGGTTGCAGTGCGAAACCTCATCGACACTGTTTGGAAGCTCATCAGCACTGTTTGGAAGCTCATCGACACTGACTAGGTAATCTGATTTTGTTTTCCTGACTCTTGTCAAAGTTGTGGATTGCTTATCCATTATACAGATTGTCTATACTAAGGTTTGAACCCCTCATTTCGATAAAATATTTGATAACAAATTCCCCCTCCGTTATGCTTTGATGGATATCAATGCCTTGTTCGAAAGCTCCAATTTTGTCACAGGCTGGAAGGATGCTTGAAAAGGTTGTGGAATTTGGATTTAAACAGTTGACGTACCTTGTCTATCCTTCCACATTTTGCATACATGATCCTTCCAATATCTTCCATCTGTTGCAGGTTATCCTCCTCCAATACCTTGCTATCTAGTATTTCCTTGAGGTGATTGTTTTTTATTCTGATAAGAAAAAGATTAGATAAGCTCCACTCCTCGCTAATCCTTTCTACACTGAGTGGCTCTAGATCTGTTATAAGCTAAACCAGAACAACACCAAAATTGTACACATCACTTTTGTCGGTGAGTTGATACATTTGGAAATACTCAGGATCTAAGTAACCCCTTGTGCCCATTATATTTGTGGTGAGATGTGTGCCATTGGAAGCAGAGATGAGGCGAGAAATTCCAAAGTCTGCAACTTTTGGAGAAAATGTCTCATTCAAAAGAATATTAGATGATTTTACATCCTGATGGAAAATGGGTTGAGATGCTCCAGAATGCAGATATGCCAAAGCCTCTACCGTCTCCATTGCAATCTGCAAATGTGATGCCCAAGGTAAATACCCTTCTTTGGAGTGTAAATGTTCAAACAGGGTTCTATTCAAAATGAACTCAGATACCAATGATGGGAATTTAGTTTGGATACAGCAACCTAACAATTTCACTATATTTCTGTGATTTATTTGAGAGAGAATTGTAACTTCATTAAGAATTTCATGGCCATCTTCTAGATTGAAAGATTGTTTGGACCTTTTTATAGCCACGAGAGTATCATCCAATAGAATGCCTTTGAATACAGTTCTGAAGCCACCACTTCCCAATACCATTTCATTTGAATAATTATTAGAAGCTCTTGTCAATGCTTTGGCAGAAAACATTCTCAGGCTTTCCCTCCCAAT
>MU226371.1:632709-644659 GCA_018584345.1 Thuja plicata | reverse complement strand
AGATTTTGAGATGTCTATGTTTGGAGAGATCAAGTTCTTTCTTGGTCTACAGATCATGCAACAATGTGAAGGTATTTTCATTACACAGTCCAAATACATTAAAGAGGTCCTGAAAATATTCAAGATGAAAGAATCCAAACTAGTTGGAACACCAATGGCTACTAGATGTAAGTTGACAAAGGAGGACAAGACAATAGAGGTAAATCAGACTTTGTACAGATCAATGATTGGAAAATCCATGTATGTTGTACACACTAGACCAGATATTGTACACGCAGTAGGAATTGTTGCTAGAATTTTTGCTAACCCCAGGGAATCACATATGACTGCTTTGAAAAGAATTTTAAGATATCTAAAGAATACTGAGGAATATGTCTTATGGTATAGAAGAGAAGGAAAATTTGAACTTCAGGTCTTTACCGACGTTGATTGGGCTGGAAATATTGATGATCGAAAGAGCGCAACTAGAGGATCATTCTTCATGGGTGACAGAATTGTCACATGGATAAGCAAGAAACAAGGATGCATCTCACAATCTACTGCAGAAGCAGAGTATGTTGCTACTGTTGCAAATTGATCAAACATTGCATGGATCAAATAGTTACTGGAAGGTATGCATATGAAGATCCTAGAACCAGTAATTATCTATTGTGATAATGCAAATACAATTAACATTTCCAAAAATCCAGTCATGCATGCTAAAACAAAGCATATTGACATCAAGTATCATTATTTGAAACAACAAGTTTAGGAAAAAGAATTGATACTTGAGTATGTGCAATCAAAAGAATAATTGGCTGATATCTTCACCAAGCCACTACCAAAGGATGCATTTGAGTAGTTGAGAAAGAGACTAGGGGTCAAACCCTTGTCTACTGGTTAGTAAAATGACTGAAGGCTGCATCAACCTACATATTATCAGAATATCATTCATGATTGATGCAAGCAAAGAGATTAAATTCAAAGCTACATATATATACAGACAGGTATATATCAAAACCAAGCACCAGAGCATATTGTTGTATTACTGATGGATAAGGGAAATTCAAGGAATATATTATGGATGGAGAGAAATGATAGTTTGACATGAATGTTAGATATTTGTAAGATATTTGTTTGGCATTGTTGTCAAAGGGAGAAAAAATATCCATATTATCACATCCTTCTTCTTAAGGGAGACAAAGTATCTATTAGCACATTACTCCAATAGGGAGAGATTATAGTCTTAGGGAGAGAAATTGTCTGAAAAGATTATACAAAGGGAGAGTTGCTGACAAGAGAAAAAGACATCAAAAGAGAAAGAAAAATCAAGGGAGAGAAATTGACACAAGGAGAGGACACAACACATCAGACGACAAAGAGCCGCAAGAATCAAATCTAAGCTAAAAATAGAGCTTGTCGATGGTCAGACATTTATCAGTTATCAAAAAACAAATATTGGTAGTTTGATGAAACTCAATTATTGTATTTCATATTGTATTATAAATAGTATAGTGTGATAATATAGTATGTTGCCATCAATGCCAAAGGGAGAGATTGATGGCATGTAGCTGATTAAATGTTTGATAATGTTAAGTTGAAGATAATGCAAGACAACAAATCATTTAATGTTTTATATTGTCATTGATGTCAACTTGATATCATCTGTACGGTCATATACATAAAGCCAAAGACTTCAGAGAACCAAAAGAACCAAGGTTATGCTTTCAGCACTAAACAAAAGTCATGTATTCACTAAGTGACAAACAACACCGATGAAGTGAAAACCATCGGTAAAAGCAAAGAGGAATAGTCACAGTGTTACCCGATGATAGGAAGCAAAGTGTTGCCTGACAAAGAAAAACCACAGAATGCCCGACGAGCAAAAAAAAGAGTAACCCAACGGAAGAAAATATAGTGTTGCTTGACGAATGCAGATCATGAAGCTAACTAGAGTCTCACCAATGGAACTATTAGTTGTCACCGACAACTAACAGCAAAGGTGACCGACGGAACAGAGAGTTCAGAAAATGAAAAAATATCTAGTTGGAAGAGCTAAACAAGGACTTAACTGGTTGTCTACTTTGTTTTATTTGACTAGAGATAAGTGATTGATTTAAATCTGATTTGTACAGTTGGAAAGAAGATATATACGAGACAAATCGGGAGTTATTCTTTAAATCTAATTGGCTGGATTATTTTTCATGCCAAGAATCAAGAATCAAGAATCAAGAAACAATTAATATCATGTCTATATAAGAGACAAGCTTAATTAATTTTCAAAATGTATGAAAAAATGGATTAAGGGGAGTGAATAGAAAGAGAATGTTGAAGAGAAATTGATGAAGAAATACTTCATGCAGTCCTGATCAATCAAGCTGAAGGAAAGCTAAGTAATTCTATAGACATTGACGAACAGTGAGCACAACATCACAGAGCAGAAAGTGTGGAGCACAAAGAATTGAATTGATACATTGATCAGACAGGTAATGTACTTAAATAGATCTAAAAATCTGCAATTCAAAGTTGCATAAGAAACAGGTCATATTGTTTCAGTTTAACCATTGAAGCATCAAGTCTCTTAATAGAGCAGGACTTAACGGTCTTCTATATATTGAGGTACATCCCAAGGAGTGCCAAAAAGGTTGATTCATGAAAGTAGCATTGCACATGCCCGATGCCTATTGACAGTCTAAGAGAGAGGCTGATTCAAGGATGGTAGCATTAGATGCCTAATACTAAGTGACAACCTATGTGTATAAAATCATCTAACAAGGTGACACATAACAGTGTGTTTGTAACCTTTAACAGGGTTGGCTCTTAATAGGGCTCACTTTAGAAGAGTGAAAATTTGGGGTACCGGTCCTAGTGGTCTTTCCCTTAACAGGGTTTCCACATTAAAATCCATGTGTTATGTGTGTATGATTCATTTCTTTACTATTTTGTATCTTACATAATTCATTCTGGATATATCGGTATACTCTGCATATTTACTGTATTTTGGTAAATAGATGACTGCTTATCGGTAATCAAGAAAGAATAAGGATTGACAGAGAACACCGACAGACAGTTAAATCATTATTAGTATTTCATGACATGCATCTTGTAGGGACATAATAATTTGAGGTTTATTGATTAGTGGTTAAAGTTTGAAGGATAAATTTTTGAGGCCACTGATTCACCCCCGCTCTCATTTATTACTAAAAATTGGTATCAGAGAAAGCTTGTGTGCTTAGAAGGAAGGTTTCAAGACCTAAGCCAAAGATCACAAGATGAACAGACGAGGTCTGCCCAATTTGAATAAAGATAATTTTGATTCATGGCAGAGCGGGATAAGACTCCACTTATCAGGTATTGGTAATGATGTTACTCAATTCCTAGAAACTGAATATGTGTTACCCACAGGAGCACCAATAGTTGAACAAATGAGAGAGAAGCATGAACACAGTGGCATGATGATAGAGCTTGCTTCCTCACTCTCCGATGCTCAATTTGAAGATGTCAAAGAATGCAAAACTGCAAAGCAGATGTGGGACAAATTGAAGCTTGTACATGGTGGTGACAAAAGTGTTTTGAGAGCCAAGGCAAAAAGCCTTAGAGGAAATTTTGATGATCTCAAAATGAAAGAAGGTGAAAACATCACTCATTACAACACAAGAATCAAAGAGTTAGTCAATGCTATATGAGGAGTTGGAGGTGTACTAGAAGAAGATACAGTAGTAAGTAAAATTCTAAGAACCTTACTTCCTACTTATGCTATTAGAGTATCCGCCATTCAAGAAATGAGAGGAGTAGCAAATAACAATGTTACTCTAGACAGTTTAATTGGAAGACTGATTTCATTTGAGATGAATAACTTTGATAATAGTGTCTTACCAAACATAGAGTCTGCATTCAAAACTTCTATGAGAATAAGTAAATCAAGTCACAAAAACACTATGAGAAAAGATAGTGATAGTGAAAATGAAGAAGATGATCTTGATGAAATTAAAGTACTTATGGCTAGAAGAATGCAGAGAGGAAAAGGTAAATACAAAGGTAAATTACCACTTGTTTGTTTTAATTGCAAAAATATTGGACACTTTGCTGCAAGATGTACTAACAGAAGAAAAGATGACAGAAGTAATGACAGATCTTTTGAGAAGAAGTTTGACAGAGGTGATAGCATAAGCTACCAACAATCAGAAAGAAGAGATACCCAACTATAAGGACACATGAAAGAAGGTCAGTTACCTAGCAAAATGCAAGGATGATGATACTGAAACCGAATCTGATGAAGACATCAAGATGGTATTTTTGGCTGTAAAAGATGATTCAGATGATGATGAAGAAAGGTATGTAGAAACAACTCTCATGTCTAAAATTAGAAAAAAAGGGTGTTTGGATCATAGATAGTGGCTGCACTCACCATATGACTGGTGATAAGCTAAAGTTTGAGACTTTTGAATACTATAAAGGTGGCTCAGTAAGAATGGGTAATGACACACCTTGTCCATTTGAAGGTAGAAGAACAATAATGTTGAATAAATAGATAAAGTGTGAGAATGCTTATTGGGTAAATGGATTGAATTATAATCTATTGAGTGTTTCTCAGTTGAATAGCTCAGGTCACAAAGTAGCATTTGAAAATAAGAAGGCAAAGATCTTCAACAAATCTGGGAATCTGATTGGTACCGGTGAGAAGACAAAATGTAACTTATTCTATCTGAATGATACTGACTCCACTTGTTTGATTGCTACAAACAAAGACATATGGTTATGGCACAAAAGACTATATCATGTGAACTTTAACAACATGATAAAGATTAGCAAAAAGAGAAATATCAGAGGCTTACCGACGATGACCAAGCCTGACAATATCATGTGTAAGAATTGCCAAAAAGGAAAAATGACAAAGTCTAGTTTCAAAAGAAAAACCCATACATCTGATGCAATTCTACAATTAGTCCATACTAATTTATGTAGACCTATGAGGACAAAGATTTACTATGGAGATAGATATTTTATTCTCTTTGTTGATGATTACTCTAGAATGATGACAGTTATGTTTCTAAAAGATAAATCAAAAGCATTTAAGATGTTTAAACGACATAAGGCTATGGTAGAAAAAAAAAGTGGTAAGGATCTGAAATGTTTGAGATCATATAGAGGAGGAGAATTTATATTAGATGAATTCACTGACTTTTGTAATGAACATGGAATCAAAAGATAGGTCTCTGCACCGAGGACACCACAGCATAATGGAATTGCTGAAAGAAAGAACAGATCCATAGTTGACTGTGCAAGGACACTAATGATAGAGAAAGGAATCACCCAAATCTTCTGGAGGGAAGCTGTCAATACTTCTATTTACACTTTGAACAGAGTACAATTGAAGAAAGACACCAAAAAGATGCCTTATGAGCTATGGTATGGATACACACCCAATGTAAGTTATTTTAAAAATTTTGGCAGTCAATGTTATATCTTAAAAGATGATAGAAATGGAAAAATTGAATCCAAGAGTGATGAAGGAATTTTTCTAGGGTATTCTACCAAGAGAAAGGCTTATAAATGTCTAAAGAAAGCCTATAACAAAATTATTGAAAGTGCAAATGTAAAGATAGATAAATTTGTAGAGAAGAATGAATAGGAAAGAACTAAAGAACCATAAGACTAGTACAATAATTTCACTTACAATGAGGAACCTGACACTCTACTCTACCAACAATGTAGAGCTCCCGAGTAGCAGTGCTTAAATCCAAAATAGCAAAATGTTGCAATCGACGGTCAGGCTGCAAATACCGACAGTCAGGACAATGATTAAAATAATGTGCAAGGCGATGAAGAAAAGAATGAAGGAAAAAATGTTGATCCAACTGATAGACAAAGAGCTGAACTATCCATAGATCCAGATCATAGGAGATACGAAAGCTAGTAAAAGAACAAGAAGTAAGTCCTTAAACTCAAATTGTTTAATTTGTGAGTTTTAGCCAAAATCTGTCAATGCTACACTTGATAATGAAGAATGGGTAAGTGCTATGAATGATGAGATTGAGAAGATTGAGAAAATAAAAACATGGTCACTTGTGCCACGACCAAATGACAAGAATGTCATCAACACAAAATGGATATTCAGGAATAAGATGAATGAGAATGGAGAAGTCACAAGAAACAAAGCAAGACTAGTATGCAAGGGGTATGCACAAGAGGAAGGTATTGACTATGGAGAAACCTTTGCACCCATTGCTAGGCTAGAAGGTGTAAGAATACTACTTTCTTATGATGCATATTAAAGATTCAAGGTATATCAAATGGATGTCAAGTTTGCATTCCTGAATGGAATACTTGAATAAGAGGTATACATTGAACAACCATAAGGGTTTGTAGATTTAGACAAGAGAAACATGGTATGTAGAATTCATAAAGCCTTGTATGGCTTAAGACAAGCTCCTAGAGCTTGGTATGAAAGACTTCATTCCTATCTTATAAGTATTGGATTTGTAAGGACTAGTGAAAATAGTAATTTTTATTTGAAGGAAGATACTAATGCTAAGACTTTGATTGCTGAATTATTTGTTGGTGACATCATATTTGGAGGCAATGATATGCTATGCAAACCATTTGGTAATGAGATGAGAAAAGAGTTTGAGATGTCTATGTTTGGAGAGATCAAGTTCTTTCTTGGTCTACAGATCATGCAACAATGTGAAGGTATTTTCAGTACATAGTCCAAATACATTAAAGAGGTCCTAAAAATATTCAAGATGGAAGAATCCAAACTAGTTGGAACACCGATAGCTACTGGATGTAAGTAAATCTTGGAAGGAGTCTCCACATGTCTAATAAAATATACTCCATTTGTGAGTTTTCAATATTTTTAGAAATGAGAACATATTCATTTTTAAACCCTTAGTTTTTATCTATGACTAGATTCATTTGTACATCTCTTTCTTTGTTCTAAGATTCTATATACCTCTTTTTTCATTTCTCAATTCCCAGTACAATTTTTTTCGAGTATCTATTTTGTCGTCTTGAATTGTTGATGATGGATAAGCGATCAGTTTCAAAGATATTATAGGCCTATCTATGAGATGGGCATCATACCTTGATTCACTTGCTCAGGTGATTTTTCTTCACACACACACACACACACACATAACCTTCACCTGTATATAAGAGTTGAATAGAGAAGGAATATGCATAGGTGATGAACATGCAGATTTGCCTAAGCATTACTAGGAGCTTACCCTTCAAAAAATGTACTATTGTGAAAATCATCACAAGTCCATTTGTTGTGGGGTCTAGCTCCCAGTAGTTCTTGGTCAAATCTGCATGTTTGTCACCTATGCATATAAATTCTCTGATCAACTCTTATATGCATAGGTGAAGGCTATATATGCACAGGTGAAGGTTGATCAACTCTAATCTCCTCTTTGTATCTATATGTTATCAAAGAAGTTCTATTGAGAATCTCAAGTCTACTTGAGACATTTGAATTGTTAAAGAAATTGTAGGATCAATCTGTGTCTTAATTGTTTTCTTACAAATACTCTTCTCAATCTAACATTGTCCATCAAATTTTATTTTGTTCAATCTGATATTTATTTATTTGCTATTTTTTTTAATATTTTGTGAATATTAATGAGATTTGAAATTTATTAAATTTCTATTTTTTCCTTAGGTTCCTCTATTTATTCATTAGTTGTGTGATTAGAGGCTTCATTTAGCATACATGTTTGATAAGAGGCTTCTTTTAGCATACATGTTGGATAAGAGGCTCTTTCAAATACTTTATGTATTTTTTAGGGCTCATTGAGCTCCTTTTCTTTTTTTAGTGCTAACACTTCTAGTGCAAAGATAGCTTTGACTCTTACTCTTACTCTTCTAGTGCCAAGAAAGAACATGCTTGGCAATATGAACCCAGAACAGAATAAGGAGACAATTGCTAGATTGTGGTCTCAGATCAAAAGAAAAGGTGATGCAAAATGTTATTGTCCCTACAAAAATTGTAAGGGCTTAAAGAATTGAAGACTTATAATCATAACAACTGAAAGACATTGTAGGCAACATGGTCACATTGAAGGGGGAAATTATTTTCCTCTATTAGTGAATGTGAATTTCCAATTGGGGGAACATACCGGCTTGAATATCAAAGTAGAAGGTAATTCTCCCATGGGAGAAGATGATCCCTTGATAGAGAACACAATTGAAGATATTGGTATTAGCGGAGCTGATCATGTGCTAGAGAACATAATTGAAGAAGATGGTACTGGCGTAACTAATCAAGATGATGAAGATGATGATATGATGTAGTCAAGCTTGGAGGATCCAAGAATGGACTGTCCAAACTTGCGGCCAACAACAAGACAACAACAGAAACATAACAACACTAGAGATATATCAAATTATATCAACTTTTACTCAAATTCATATTCAATTATGCAAAATAATAATTGTATATTTTTATCAATAACTGAACATTACAATCAACATGTCGGGCTATCAGGCCTTCCCGATTAGGGCCAAAACAACATCAACAAGATCTTGTAGGATCCAACATTCCCAGTCTACCCTATAGCTAAGTGGAAGAAACCATATGTAAACTTGTGCTCGCACGCCTCCAAGCAATCTACAATTTCTATCTACCCACTTACAACTATCTACATCAAATTTCAGTCTTTCAATTTATCAACTTATCTATGCCATCCTCTGCCTCCCTTTTTTCCCTAAACATCAACCGAGACTCTATTTTATATACAAAATTTCAACAAGTCAACATTACAATTGAAATAACATATATAAACCCAAGTTGGCATCAAGAACACACAACCAATGTGTTATCCATCAGTTAGCCTCCAACGGTCATTAAATCTTCATAGGAGAGTGAACCAAACAAGATATAGGTCCTCACATCTCCCACACACAACAACAAATAAAATACACCAGTTGACCAACCCAACAGATAACATAAACCCTGTCGGTGATCAAGAACACTAAGAATAGACCACTCAATGAGAGGCACAATCGAGTCGAGCTCCACCAAACAAACATCATTGAGAAACAAGTCACTGAGACCGAGAAAAAAGTCACCAAGATCGAGCCACATGTAACCAAACCAACAGGTAACCGAGCACTCCAACAAGGAACTCCAAGGCAGTTACCAACCAGATTACCGACTTCCCAAACAACAAATCAAAATCAAACCAAAACATGCTTTTGGTGACATGAAATTGCCAACTACCCCAGGATGCTCCTACATCATGATACTAGACCATCTGATCATGATGATGAAGATAACCTTGATATACCTATACTTGAAAAGGCATACAAGCCCCTGTACCAAGGCTCCCAAACAACTCTTCTCTCCATTGTATTGTTGTTGGTGAACTTCAAGGTTATGAATGGTTTAAATCCAATGTAGCAATATCACGTATGCTAAGGTATGTCATTTTTTTCATCTTCTATGGTAGCGTATGATTAATATTCTTTATATTAAGTAATGTTATTTTTTTCCATATGTTGATAGGTGAGCGTTTATTACCACCATCAAACATTATACCTCGCTCGTACCGAGAATTATCCGCCATTATGAAAGATATTGGAATAGACTATCAAACAATACATGCATGTCCCAATGATGATATTATATATCATAAACAACATGAATTTGCAATAGAATGTCGTGATTGTCACATTAGCAGATATCGATTAGATCAAACAACAAAAAGGGTGCCTCACAAGGTTCTTTAGTACATTCTCATTATTTCACACCTGCAATGATTATTCAAGTGCACTAGCTTGGCACAATTTATGGATTACCATCCACACAATAGAAGTTAAGATGAAATTATGTGAATGCCTATGGATGGTTCTACATTTAAGGATATAGAAGATATTTGGCCACTCTTTAAAGAAGAACCTCGTAATCTCAAGCTTTCATTGGCAGTGGACGGTGTCAATCCATTTGGAGAGATGAGACCAGTTTACTTGGTCTGGCCTATTTTTTTTATTAGCAATAGTATTCCTCCTTGGATATCTGTAAAGAGAGAGTACATAATGTTGGAAATGATTGTACCATGTATTTTTTCATTTAATAGTCATCTAAATTAATTTATAAACACTGCATCAAAATGATCATAATAATTATGTAATGTTTTTGTCCATTCGAATAGGTAAGTACCAAGTGAAAGATATGAATGTATATATTAAGCCTCTTATTAACGATTTGTTGGAGTTATGGAATGGGGTCACTATGTATGACATCTCTAGACCAATAGGACAAAGACAATTTGAATTCTATGCAATGCTTGTATGGACAATACATGATGTCAGAATTTGTAACTGAATTTGTTGAAGGGCACCAGACTGGCTGAGACCGATTGGGCTATGCTGTGTCAAAAATTTTGATGCCACCAGAGAGTAAGTTTTGGTTCAAATAAATCTGGTTTAAGGATTGCAGTGATCCAAGAGAGGCTGGAATTAGCCCTGTGAGATGATTTTGAGTGGCACAAATCATAGTGAGATTGTTGCACTTGACAAATTCCCATGGTATTTCTCCAATGAAAGGGTTGTTAGACAATTCAACTTCAATGAGATCTATACAGTCACAAAGTGATTTGGGAATGCTACCTCCAAAATTATTGGAAGTAACATGTAAGTACTGTAACTTTGAAAGTCGGCCAAGAGATTGTGGCAGCTCCCCAACTAGCTGATTGTCATGCAGATAAAGTTGAGTTAGACGCTCACAATTGGCTATAAGGTATCTTCCCTACTAAGGAATTCCTTCCCAAAAATAACTTGGCTAGTTTTGTCAGATTCCCAACATTTGACAGGATCTCTCCACTCAAATTATTGTCATTGAAATAAATCACCTCCATCCAGGGAAGGCCAAATATGGAGACGGGAATTCTTCATTTGAGGATGTTATTATAGATTGACAAATAATTGAGCTTTCTGAGGCTACCAAGTTGGACATGGATTTTCCCATGGAGATAATTGCTTGAGAGATCTAAAGATTCTAGCTCTGTGCAATTTCCTAGCTCAGGGGGAATGGTGACGGAGATATTGTTAGAACCCAAGTACAATTTTTTCAAATTGTGTAAACCACAGATGGACAAAGACAACGTTCCAGAGAGATAGCTTTCAGAAAGATCGAGTGCACTCACCATGTTGTCTGGAAGGTAGGTGACTCCATTCCAGTGGCAGGGGTGTTTGTCAGAGGAATTCCAAGTGCTGAAAAAGCTGGGAGGAGCAGTGAAGTTGTGGAGAAGAGAAAGTAGAAGGGCTCCATCATTGCTAACTGCTTCATTGCATTGTGTGTAAAATGCTACTACAATAAACGCCAATTATATAAGTCTAACTGTAAGTGAGATCATCATGTAATTTTGGAGCAATCAGTTGTTTCTTAAGCAGTGAGTATAATCTGGAGGGAGGCAAGGCCTTTATCCTACCCACAAGTCAAAGTCAATAGAGTTTCCAAAATTTAAGCTTTGATTTGTTTTTGGTAATGCACATGAAATCACATTCTACTGGAAAAATTAGTTCATTCACTCATTTAAACAAGTCATTGTTTAATCTTACTCTTTTAAACTGAAATACATCTACGCAATTGCTAAGAAATTTACAAGTCAATACAATTAATAATTCAGAGATATTTTACACAGCAAGTCAAGTTACAAGTCAATATAATTGATAACTAGGCGATATTTTCCACGGCAAGTCAAGTCAAGTTTTTTTAGGAAATCTGAAGGTGGCCTTTAATTTTCCAAAGTTAATGTCTTATGAATCATGCATAATTTATTTTTCCTATTTAAATGGAATCAAACTATTGGTGATTTAGACCCTTAAAAAGCCCTTGCATTATGATATAAGGTGTTCCAATTATGATATATGGGGTTTCAAAAATTTTGAAACATGTATTTCTTATAATATTGGGTCTATTTTTTTAAAATCAATTCAGTTTATTTGGAATTATATATATATATATATA
>MU226371.1:536819-574967 GCA_018584345.1 Thuja plicata | reverse complement strand
TGTATATATATATGTATATGTATATATATATGTATATGTATATATATGTATATATGTATGTGTATATATATGTATATATATATATATATATAATTTAAAAATATATCTAGATAATATAATTGAAATACTATTTAAGAAAATTTACTTCAATTTTACTTACCCATACACCCATCATAACAGATCCAGTGTTGTGAAGCATTTATGCCACGACTCGCAAGATTGTGGAAAAACATGCTGAAATAATGAGCCACATAGCTCCTATCATGAACCTTATCATTGCTAATATAGAAATGAACCTCCTTGATGAGAATGCGTTCATTTTGATCTATACTTTCTATCTTATCCAAATTGAATTATGCTTGTCTATAGGTCACATGGACAAATATTGCAACTTGAAGAGAATGATAATATTTACTTTGGAGCTTTGTTTGAGGAGAAAATGTATAGTTCTCTACAAAATCTACAACTGAAAGAATACAACTAGGTGGAAAACAATTTTTGGAATCACAAAACTGTTTAGCTTGCCATCATTCTGTTTGGATTGGATAATACTGAGAGGGGGGGTGAATCAGTATTATAAAAGTTAATTAAATTCTTCAACCACTTGAACATTAACCATACAATTGCAGTAAAGGAAAGAACATAAACAAATAACATAAAACTCATAACACCATGATTTTTTTATGAGGAAACCCTGGTGGGGATGATACCCACAAGCATGCACTAAAGTATAATGTCCCTGTAAGGAGACCTAGTCCTGTTAGGAGCTGAATATTACATAGTACATTTTCCTGTTAGAGGAATAACAACCCTGTTAAAGGTTCAAAACACCATGTTAGGGGCCAATGAGCTTACAACTCTTACAATGTAATTCTGTTACAACAGGTTCTTAGTGATGAACAAAAACAAGCATCACAAATTCTTTGATAGTTCCTTTATAGCTCTTCCATTCTCTGCTCTGCCATTCGCATGTCTGCTTTGCATATCCTTCACTTTCTCACAACACACAATCTTTACCAAAAATATCTTACATATATATCCTTTTAACTTTACAAAGTCGGCTCTCAGAATAAATATTACAAACATTGTCAAGTCAGCCTTCATTACATAATATAATTAATATAGTAAACATTAAATGTATAGTCGACACTCTTGCATAGTCAAAGTCTAGACTATCAACAATAAAAATATGTCTTCAATTTCCTGGGGTACAAGTCTTTCTCCTTTATTCTTCACTGCTGTCCAACTGCTCTATATTGTTGTTCTCTACTGTCTGTCAGCCTTCAAATCCTAATAACTCTCCGCACAGTTATCCAAAACCAAATCAATTTTATGTGTATTGTAGAAATACTCCATACTATCTTCCACTAAGCTCTCATGACTTAATTCATCGATCTCTGTCTTTGATATCCAAAAAAATACTGTATCTTTGTTTCTATACTTAGTCGATTTTGGACATACCAAAACTTAACTTCAAAACAATCAATCTCAAACCCAGATGTGTTGCCATAAATGACAACAAAAAAGTGAATCACATTACCCAAATTGATCACTTGCCAACAATCTCTCCCTTTGGCATTTACGGAAACACTTAACAAAAAAAAAAGGTACTAAGTGTTCCAACGTTCCAACAAAACAAAACTATCTCCACTTCTTCTCCTCATCTTTTTCATATATATATATATATATATTGTTCTCTCTTCTCTTCTCTCCCTTTGAAAACAATGACAAAGGTGCATACAAATAAGTATCACTTCTTGATCACAAGTTTTAGAATGTCTTGGAAGGAATCTTCCAAAATCTTCACTTTAGAGCTTCATGTCTTAAACAAAATTTGACTTATATGAATCAATCCATTCAATGCAAAATATGTAGTTTCAACATTCTTCAAGTCTATGGGTAAGCCTTTAGCCAATGAATCTGTAGTCTTTTCTAAATCTGTTAGATGTGCCTCAAGTATTGATAGCTTCAGAGTAATGAAGTTCCTTAGTAAATTGAATCTGTTCAGTACTCTCTCCTTCTCATTCTCCAATACACTGATCTTAGCCAATATCTTTGTCACTTCTATGTCTAACTCTATAGTGGTCTGTGAAGATGTTTCACAACCATCCATTAACCTGTTCAAAGTTTCCCTTTCCTTGGCAATAATATCTTCAACATTCTGAATGTGTCTGATAGGATTCATGCTGTAACCAAATAACTATCTCCCATGTGTAATGCGGTTCTTTGCAATTATCAGACAATTTTTCACAACTCCTAAGTCCCATGAGATGGACTTGCATAATTTTATCAGCTTCTTCTCTTCATATGTTTTCTCTACTTTCTCCTCTACAGTCTTCAACAAATTTTTGAAATGGCCATCAAACTCATCAAGTGTGACTTTCACGTTCTCAATATCATCTTTGTTCTAGAATACTAAGGGTACTAGAAGAAATTTATTCATAGTATCAATAGCTCTTGAAATCACCTTTTTTTTCTTATCTCCTTTCTGTATTGATTTCTCCTTTGCTTTGTTCAGTATGGTGAATGCCAGTTTCAGCAGTTCATCTTCGTCCATGTTATCGACATTTACATTACTACTTGCCAACAATAAGCTAGATGGTAAAGTTACCTCTTCCTTATCATCTTATTTTTTCTCAGTCTTCTGTCCTTCATCCTCTTTCTTCTCATTTTCGTTATTCTCCTCTTCCTTCTCAAGTTCATTAGCAATAGAAGTGTCCATGGTTCCTGCAAAACAGTCCTTCTCATCTTGTGAGGGGTCTAGTGTTACTACCACACCAGAAACACAAAAACCTATAATAGTGTCTTCTTTAATCTCTTCACCATTAGTCTTTGTGTCCCTTATGCTGTCATCCATTCCCAATTGTGTAGGTAAATCTATCTTAGGAGGTCGGGTCTTGACAAAATTAGTTCTCAACAGTATCTTGTCAAGTGCCTTCCGAGTTTCGTCAATCACTTCTTCATATTTCCTTGCCATTATCTTTAGTAATATTGTTTTTGTCCTGAACAAGGGTTTCAATTCTTTGAATATAGTATCTCTCTCTTGTATAGATAAAATAGGTAGCATGTCATCAATCTCTTTGTTTCTAATCTGATCATCTTCAATTTGTGCCAAACGCTTTCTATTTTCCAATTTTGGATACAAATCTGAGGGTATGCTTCCTTCAACTTCCAAAAGTGTCTTCTTGAAACTAAGCATGTGTTCTATTACAATGTCTTCAATTTTTAGTTTATCTGCTTCTTCATATCTTTCATAATATTATCAATAGAGACCAATTTTCCTTATTCAATTTCTCTTTTCTTCAACATCTTTATATCAGGTTTCCATGCTTTATTCTTTTTAGTTCTCTTCTCTTCTTCATTAGCTGTGCTCTTCTCTTTTGTCTGCATACTAGATCTAGTTAATCTAGGAGTAACTTCCATTGCTTGTTCTACCTGCTGCTATGGTGACGGTGTGTTATCAACCATAATTACTTCAGGGGTGGAAGGGGCATTAGTGCTTCCATTTGCTACTCCAAGGGATCTATCTGCCATCTTCTTCTTCATATCTTTCAGTTCTTCCTTAGATAGACCAGCCTTTAATCCATAGTCATGAATAAGATTAGCAATCTTTCTCTTCCTCCGTCCTCTATATTGTTCTTCTCTTACCTTCTCTGACTTCTCCTCATATGTTCCCCATCTCTCTTATGATGTATCAACTTCTGATCCAAGAATATTTTCTACTTGCATGGTGAGTACTTCGGAACTCACTTCATAGCCCATAGGGTAACACCATTTCTTTCTAGGGGTCACTGCCTCAAAACATACATAGTCTGTTTCAACCATAAAACAAATTGTGTCCTTGTACTTCTCAACTATATCCTCATGTAGTCTTTATCTACTCTTCATTTGTCTTTGTAGAATTTTGATCATTTTAAACAGTTCTCCATCTACCCAAGTAGTGTTCTGTCTTTTGTAACTCTGTGAGATTAGTATACTAGTAGGAACTCCAGTTTTCCAGCTACTAGGATGTAAACCAAGAAACTTGTGTTCAATATGAATGAACATGTTTACCAATAATGATCCAAATCTAAAAAATTTTGTCCTGTCTTTCTTCACAAGCTTTACATTCTCAAGGAATTTCTATGCCAATGCATCGCATAGGTTGTACTCTGTGTTTTATTTTACCATTCTCCATGCCATCATAATAACTCTAGCTGATATTGAATTAGGTCTGTTGCTGTAGAAAAATTTGTAACCAAGTATCATTGCAATCAACCTTATATCTTATTGAAAAGTATCATTTACAATCATTTCCCTTCTATCCCACTTTGAGTGTGTTAGGGTTTCAAATTCCTTTTTAATATGTTTCTCTGCAATGGGTACAACTCTAGTGTTATCTAAACCAGTAATCTCATGAATTAGGTCACTGCATATCTTCACAGGTTGGCTACCAATCTATATGAATTGGTCATGAACCCTGCTCATAAGTATTTAAAACCATTCATTTTCATCGAAGTCGCACAAGTCCATAATCTTCATTATAATTAATTGACTGACATGTTTCCATTATTCCTTCATGACTCCGTTCTCAGTCATATCTTCCATTTCAGTGAGTATATCATCCTCTCCTAATGTGTCATACTTACAATGTATGTAAGCCCTGATGTCTTCTATGTGCAATACGCCATGTGGGGTCTGTGAAAATGCTCCTTTCAGATCCTCTTCACATGACTTATAAGGATGTTTCTTGAATTTGTATCTAGGATGATCAATAACATCAAAAATCACAGGTGCATCCATAATGTAGAATACCTTTCACACATGGAAATCCAAGTTTATGCTTCGATCGATCACACACGGCAGGTGTAGAAATGTTTTAATACTTTTGCTCTCTAATCTCCTCAGCTTGCTCCTTGTCAAATGATAGAAAAATAGATCATAACACGGTGCTTTATACAAGTTAGGTTATGACTTTTCTTTTTCACTCCAAATTGTCTAGTCGGCTACTAAATCTCACGATCAAAATGTACAAGTTGGCTAATGATGTGCTCTTAGATATATGATCCATAATGTCGGCTCAACATATTCCCAAGCTCGCATGAGCTCACTACATGATTTGTGGGGCAAGATAAATTCTAATGTGTTGCATTTAATGCTCCCCTAAGGCCATGATCGGCCAATTAGGTCGATTCTATCTTGCTACCTTCAGGCGAAGAGCTTGTAGCATCTACTGACTCTCCCTAAAATGATGTCTCACTAGTTTCTTTAATCTTCCATATCTTGGCAGTTTTTTTGTCTTATGCTTTCTTAAAAAAAAATTCAAAATCAATCTTCACATCTGTAATACTCTTGCCAGTATCAATTCCATTCTTCTATGAATTCATAGGAGGTGGTGTTCTTCTATTATCTACTCCATTTTACCTGCAAAACTTTTCTATATGTCTTGGATTATTGCATTTGTAACATATAGGAGGTCTTCTTTCTTGATTAACTTGTAACTTACAGTACTTCACAATGTACCCAATGTTATTACATTTGTAGCATGTAGGTTTCATTGTAGGTTCTATTCCATTGTCTTTTCTATATCTAGATTGATTAGGTCTTCTGCATTCTATCTTCTTGTGCCAGTATCCATTACAGTTAAAACAATAACCAGAAAAGGTTCTAAAATGGGCATTACCTCTGTAATATTTCTTCATGTGTCCAAATCTGTTGTAACCAAAGCATCTGCCTCTAAAAGGTTTGATCTTCTCTTTAGGTTCTTCAATAGATGGTTTCTCAACATCAATCTTCTCTATTGATTTCTCTTCCTGATTCTTTGAACATTTAGCTTCATTAAAGCCAATACCAGTCATGCCACCTTTAGGTTTCTTCTTGTCTAACTGTTCATCAATCAAGTCACTGGTGGTGTGAAGTTTCTCAATATGTTTCTTTGCTTCAGTAAGTTCACCTTTCACAATCTGATTGTATTTCTCCAATTCTAAGTATTTGTTCTTGTAGCTGTCAGCTTCAGCTATCGTTTGATTCAATGCATTGTTCCAGGTTTCTTCAGCTTTCTTCTTAGCATCCTCATGTATCTAAATTTATTTAGCCATAGTCTTGTTCTCAAGCTTCAGATTCTCAATCTCTTCTTTCAGTTGCTTCACCTAATCTGAATTGTCCTCATCTGAGTCTTCTTTTATCTAAGCCACAAGATCTTATCTCTGACTTCTGGAAAGTTCAAGTTGTTCTTTTAGTTTCTTTATGAATTTCTCAGCTCTTCGGAGGTTGAACTTCAATTCTCCATTTTCTTCTTTAGCATTGTCAAGATCTTCAAGTGCAGCTTCAAATTTCTCCTGCAAACCATTCAAATCCATTCTGATCTCCCTCAAGCTGTTAGGCTTTCTCTCCAAGGGCCAAAAGCTCTAATACCAATTGTTAGGATTGGATAATACTGAGAGGGGGGGTGAATCAGTATTATAAAATTTAATTAAATTCTTCAACCACTTGGACATTAACAATACAATTGCAATAAAGGAAAGAACATAAACAAATAACACCATGATTTGTTTATGAGGAAACCCTGGCCAAGGGAAAATCCCGGTGGGGATGATACCCACAAGCATGCACTAAAGTATAATGTCCCTGTAAGGAGACCTAGTCCTGTTAGGAGCCAAATATTACATAGTAAATTTTCCTACTAGAGGAATAACAACCCTTTTAAAGGTTCACAACACCCTGTTAGGGGCCAATGAGCTTACAACTCTTACAATGTAATTCTATTACAAAAGGTTCTCAGTGATGAACAAAAACAAGCATCACAAATGCTTTGATAGTTCCTTTATAGCTCTACCATTCTCTGCTCTACCATTCACATGTCTACTCTACATATCCTTCACTTTCTCACAACACACAATCTTTACCAAAAAGATCTTACATATTTATCCTTTTAACTTTACAAAGTCGGCTCTTAGAATAAATATTACAAACATTGTCAAGTCGGCCTTCATTACATAATACAATTAATATATTAAACATTAAATGTATAGTTGATGCTCTTGCATAGTCAAAGTGTAGACTATCAACAAAAAAAACATGTCTTCAATTTCCTAGGGTCCAAGTCTTGCTCCTTTATTCTTCGCTACTGTCCAACTACTCTGTATCATTGTTCTCTGCTGCCTGTCAGTCTTCAAATCCTCATAACTCTCCGTACAATTATCCAAAACCAGATTGATCTTAGGTGTATGCCAAAAATACTCCATATTGTCTTCCACTAAGCTCGCATGCCTTAATTCATTGATCTCTATCTTCGATATCCAAAACAATATTGTATCTTTGTTTCTGTACTTAGTCAATTTTGGACATACCAAAACTTAACTTCAAAACAATCAATCTCAAACCCAGATGTGTTTCCATAAATGACAACCAAAAAGTGAATCACATTACCCAAATTGATCACTTTCCAACATGTTGACCATGACAATGTTGGATATGTAGATAAATCATAGATCAAAATCTGTCCATGAACTGAAGGTATGGTAATTCACTCTCCTTCAATGCAATTTTTTTTGTTCTTGTCCTGTCTTCATTTGGTATTTCTCATATTCAAATCTCTTCCACTGGACTGGTGTTGTAACATCAATATTATCAAATTGTAAAGGAAATTTATGTAAATTTCCACAATCATTGCATTTATTTTTTATACATTGGACATTGAATTCATCCAAGTCTTCTAAATTATCACATAAAATGGATTTCACAAATTCTATTGTACTTCCAGTAACCATATCTAGATTAAGTACCACTTTAACCTTTTTATATGATTGCAAGTATAAGTGAAACTCAACATGATTTTGACAACAACATGTTTCACGAGCCTTATTTATGCATACGAAGAAAGGAAGCAACATCCCAAACATTCTTTGACCTATTTTCACATTTGAAGATTCTTATTTGAATGTTTCAAATAGTTCACTTTGTGTAGTGTCGACAAAATGTTTTGGATGTGAAATCTTCATACTAGTCTCTTCATCTTTAATTTGTATAGTTTCCCTTCTATTGGAAGAAACACGAGAGTGGTTGGTTCAGAATTCAATGACCTGTCTTCTTACATCTTCAGAAATTTTGTGTTTTTCAGGAAATCTATAAATCTGTACCCAATTCTTTTCAATGTTCATATCTAATACAGTTCTCTTCCTAATATATCTCTGAATAGTTCTTTGAGATACCTTGATTAAATTAGAAACTTCTCGAACTTGATTTCTATGTGTCAATCTCTTACTAGAAATCATAGTCATCAACACTCTTCTAGCAGCATTTGAATCAGATCCTCCATGATCTATCCTACATTAACAACATTCAATGCATCTTGTAAATTTTTAATTATTATTTCTTTTACTTGATCCCCTTGTACAATTTTCCTATTATCAACACTCAACAACTCCAAAATCGAAGTCATTTCTCTTTTCCTGAATAACTTTGCAAACAATTGTGCTTTTCCCACCAAATTTTTATCCTCAAAATAGTCCTTCCACATGTTTTTGACATCCAATCTAATAGTGCTTTCAGGTATCAGGTGCTCCGGTGCAATTTGACTGACAAGTGATTCCTCATTCATCTCCATCAAATTTTTCATTATAGGGTAAATATGTATACCTCGACTACTACCAATATCCTCCCCTAGTTGACTTGCACCTTCATCAACATCAATAGGTTCTTCTTCAACATCGATAGGTTCCTCTTTAACATTGACTGGTTTCTCTTTGATAAGCTTTGTATGACCTTTCATTTGGTCATCCCTTTTACGATCATATTTCCTTGTTCTAGTCCTTTTATTTCCATTGCTCAAACAAAAGAATTTCTTTTTTGCTTGAATCCTTCTTGATTAAAAAACTTGCAAAGTCACACTCCTCTGGTCACAAAATGCCTTTGTAGCTTCCTCAAAAAAATGCCTCCTAGCTTCAAAAACCCTTATATTCTGAAATAAGGATTCAATTTCATAATTGATATTCATTTTTTTTAAAAATAACTTTTATATATACCCTTCAAATTGAAAGGGTGGGTCGCCTAGGCGACCGCTCGCGGGTGGCCAACCACTAAGGGTACTCAACCTAGTTTGACTCGGCCGAGTCTACCTAGGTGGCATGCCATGTTGGTAGCCAAACCTCCAAAAACATATCAAATCAACAAGTTTTCACTTCTACTATTTTTTTCTTTGCTCAAACTAGACAATGTCAAAAAACTAATAGTACCATTTTCTAGATCTCAAAACTATGATTCTCGACATATAAATTTTATATTGCTTCAACTACAAAACATTGAATAAATTTATTAAAAACTACATATAGGTTATTAAAGCTCTTAGAAGTCGTTGATTTGGATAATGTAAAAAATTCTAAATCAATTTAAAAAAATTTTAAAATCATAGATAACACTAGAGAAGAGATTCATCTTCAATAATATGTAATTTATTTTGTTTTTGGTATAGTTTTGATAGGGGAAAAATGGCGGGAGACAAAACTGTTGATTTTTAGTAAGTTCGACTTTGAATACTTATAACGGGCAAACTATACATTGAAAACATTTCTTTCTTTTTTTTCTGTGCTAGCTATACATGTCATCTAAAACATATTCTAAAATTGGAGGAATAAACAATGTTTTACTTATAATGATTTGGCGGGAAGTAAATTCCCTAATTTATAGTATTTTTTAGGAAATGAAAAATAGACCTAAACAATTCAAAAAATATATTAATTTTGGTTCAATTTTTGTAAAAAAATTTATAGGCATATAATTCATCCTATTTCATACATTTCATTAGTTTACATCATCTTCAAATTCTCAATAGAAATGTGACTTTTATGCCCTTGAAGTTTTACAGTTTTGCTGTTGTTAACCTTTTCCTTTGTAAAATGGTGACAAATTATTGTGCTTTTACCCATATTTGGTGCTTGAGTTGAAGGAAAAATAATGCATTCACAGATTGTTAAAGCAATGAAGTTTTGCACTAACATAGAGAGAGAAGTTGTATTGATGTAACTCAGTTGAAGGAGTAATAAAAGTCTTGGATCTCTTTGAGTGCGATTTTCCCAGACGGGTTTCTCTACGTAGTCCTTAAGTTATGGGTTGCATCTTGTAAGAATTACTCTGCTACCATGTAAGAATTTCTCTAATGCCATGTAAGAATTTTTCAATACTAACAACAACCCAAGATCTAGAGGTCAATGAATAGATCATAGACAAGAGAGATAATATAGATAAGAAAAAATTGTATACTCATCAATGATGCAATAAAAAGCCATTTGGATTCAATAGATATTGGATGAGTAATTAAACTCAATATATGAACTCTTACAATGTAGAAGTGACTGCTTATACAGGCAAGGCAATAAGAGACAATGATAAGGAGAAAATAAGTTATCACCCACATGAGGTGGAATCACATGTCCACCAAAGGTAGATTGTCCTCCATTATGCAATGAAGTAGGTGCAACATGTGGAGGATGATAATGTGATAAGTGCACTAAAGGTGGAGACAACACATTAAGTAGAATGTGATAACTACTATCACCACCTAAAGTGGAATTTATCTTACACCATGTGAAAATAAAGGTGCAAACTTCTAGGTGTCTCATATACAAACTACTATGTATGTATTATCCTATGTAAGTTTAAGTAAAGTGTAATTATGTGAATATTTTATTGCAAGAACATATTTTATTATCCTTTTTCATAAATAATAATTGTTATCTGCTTATTTGGCTACAATAATTATTAGAACATTATTGTTATATATTTTATCTTAATTTTCAATACAACACACACACACACACACACACAAATTTTGTATGTGTGTGTGTGTGTGGATATATTGATTGTTTTGAAGAGAGAGAACTAAAAAATGGCAATATGACATATCACTCATATCAAATGACTTCATTTGATTTGTAGGATCTTATTCCTCTACTAGCTTACCTTGTAGGTTATTTTCTTGAAAATGCAAGCAAGATCATGTCATAGGAGTCATTTATTTGCATGTCCCTATTAAAATTTTGATTTTTGTTATTTATTTTGAGCATCCTTATGCTTTTTGGACTTACATTTGGGAGTGTATGACAAGAAAATAGGATCTAGGGTGATTAATCCCACTTATGGTATAATCGAAAGGAAGATGACAAGGTAGGATCAAAAGGACTCAAGCACTAAGTAGGTGCAATGATCATTATATTTGATTGATGATTTTTTAAGGAAATATGATTGAATGATGCAAGATAGAGGTCTAGAAAAGAGTAGAAGATAAGTTTTGGGATGTATAAACTGATAGAAAGCAGAAAACTCAGTACAAATTCCATAAACAAAAACTAGCAAACGCCACTAACCTATAAAACTAGTTTAAAGTAGTTCTCAGGGGACTAGGTTGCCTGAGCCAAACTTTTCTAAGGAATAGGTGTTGGAGTTGATGAAAAACTGTCAACCCTATAGCTCCCAAGAATCACCTGCATGCAAACACCTGTCACAGAGAGAGAGAAGCAAAAGCTATGGAGGCCAAAAGCAACAGATCTGTGAAAGAGGAAACATCCTCAATTGATTCAATAAAAATAGAATGGAATTACACAAAGGATTATATAATTACAAATTGATCAATCCTTATAAAGGAGATCAAAACCCTGAGATGGGTGAAGAAACCAAGGTTGGGTGAAGAAACCAAGGTTGCATGAATAATTAATAAAAGAATCATTTATTGCATGCCTAAAGTTTAGCTTAAGTAAAATAGAGATAAAAGGGACTTAATAATAAAATAAAATAATGATTTAATTAATAAGTGAAAGGTGACTTAATAATTAAATCAATAATGATTTAATTAATAAGTGAAAATACCCTTTTAACTCTAACACCCCCCCTTAAGATAAACTTAGGGAGAAGCTAAAAAAACCCTGAAACAACTACTGAAAGCAGGAAAGATGGGTCCCAGCAACATGGCTTGATGAGGTACCCAAGTACAAAAAATCTTTGTAAAGAGGAGAAAAGGAGAAAACCCAGTGGGAAAAACCCCTCTCCAAAAAGAGATGAAGTATAGTGAAGGATTGAAGAAGCCTCCAAACTAGAGAATATCCCAGAAAATAGGAACAAAGAAAGAATATGTAGAACACCTCTGAAGCATGAAGCTGCAAAACACTGTCAAATAACTGCTCTGTATGAGTGCCCTCAAATGACACTACTCAAATCTAGATGGAAAAAAAGGCAAACATCAAAACTCAAAGATACAGATGGCAAACACGCCAAGTCTAAAGCCTCCAAAATAGGAACGAAAGAAGAGTGTTCATATGGTAAATGATCCATCTCACCGAAATGCATAGGTACCAGCCACTGCATTCGCCTAGTACATAGGAACAAATACTGAATACATAGCTCACTCCATCGAACCAAGGAAGCATAAGAACCAATAGTAATACCCTCCCATAATGCTGATAGGGAGAGGTATAACAGATACACTGAGAGATTGCCAACAAAAACTGCATGATGAAGAACGTACAAGCAGAAATAAAGTGTGTCGAGGATGATCAGTCGCTAACACACATGAGGCTAATGTTGTGGAAGGAACACTCACTTGAAAAAGGTTCAGAAACCCCCCATGGCACTTTATAAATAATGCAAGTACAATTAGACACAAAATGTGCAGGATCCCAAACATGCAAGATGGCACTTTATTTCAATACGTTTGCAAAAAAGCTACAGAAAAGGATGTATACAATATCCAAAAATGACTGAAAGAAAAATAAACATATGTAACTACTCTCAAAGAGTCATCCCATGCACAAAAAATGATCCCAGGACCTGAAGCATCCAAGATATCCACTAGATTGCAAAAATGCAAAAAACTGAATGAAAAATACCTGGAGCAAATTCTGGGTGTGAGACCCATACAAGAAGAAAGATAATAGAACCAGCTTTCCGACGCCATGCGGAAGTCAAAAAATGGAGTTTGAGTGAGAAAAATATGGCTCCCAGAGTGCAAAATAGATTGCTGACTTTGACTGCCAAAAAAGGCTGCAAGATGGAAAAATAAAAAAATCTAACCTCCATAAAAGCGTCCAACTCGGAAAGAGATTTTTGACGATATAAAGAAGTCAAAAATTGGCCTCCGTTTGCTCCAGATAGAGCGAAAAAACCACACGCTACTCATTATGGAAAAAAAATAAATTATGACGGTTTCATGGCCATCAAATTTAACCTCACTATCAGACCTGTGACTACTAACATCAGTGGCATGGAAACCGAGGCAGCACACAAATCAAGGTGGCATGCAAATTGAGGTAGCACACAAATCGAGGTGGCATGCAAATTGAGGCGACATGTAAATTGAGGTGGCATAGAAATCAAGGCAGCATGAAAATTGAGATGGCATGGAAATTGAGGCGGACTTTTGCCTTGTAAAGTGTGCCAAGGGCTATGCATGCAAAAAATAGTTCCCAAATTTCAACTGTGTCCAAATTGGACATGCCTTATATGAAAATTGGGTTTCTCGGGCCTTCCGAACACAACCCAGATGTCGGTTTTTGCCCAAAGTGATCCAAAAAATAAATCCTCCCAAAATTCATAAAAATCTGAGATAAAAACCTCTCGAAAACACAAATTTAAAGAACAAGGCCAAATCTCTTATGAAGAGAACAGGGGCATGAAAGGGTGAAGCTCTGATACCATGTTGTAGTTGATGAAAAACTATCAACCCTACAGCTCCCAAGAATCACCTGCATGCAAACACCTGTCACAGAGAGAGAGAGAGAAGAAAAAGCTATGGAGACCAAAAGCAACAGATCTATGAAAGAGGAAACATCCTCAATTGATTCAATAAAAATAGAATGGAATTACACAAAGGATTACATAATTACAAAGTGATCAATCCTTATAAAGGAGATCAAAACCCTGAGATGGGTGAAGAAACCAAGGTTGCATGAACAATTAATAAAAGAATCAATTATTGCATGCCTAAAGTTTAGCTTAAGTAAAATAGAGATAAAAGGGACTTAATAATTAAATCAAATAATGATTTAATTAATAAGTGAAAGGTGACTTAATAAATAAATCAATAATGATTTAATTAACAAGTGAAAATACCCTTTTAACTCTAACAATAGGTTCCATGGGTCGACTTGTTTCTTGCACTTCCAATTGTTTTTAGTTGCAAACTGATTGTAAGGTCTTGAACTTCCCAAATTTAATCTAGTGTGAGTGCCACCTATTCCTACACATAAAAAATAAGAAGATTATTGTGTAGGGAGGGATTTGCCTCAGCCAAACCTTGGTTTCAAATCAACCTTGAAATAAAATAAAATAAATGAAAATATGCTAACATAGAGTAGAGGCTAGATCTACATCATGAAGTGTATTATACCTTGGTAGTGAAACTGCTTCTTTGAATGTCATGAAGAATTTTGACATAATAGATTTGACTCCACAAAAAATCAAAAGGAAATCATGAAAGACAAGCCTTACATAATGGATTTTGTAGTTTTCCACAATGCTTGATGGAGAGAGAGAGAGGAATGAATTGAAGTGGTGAATACCTAAATTCTTAGATTATGAATGCTTGAATATATGAATGCATATGATCTTCTTCCTTGATGGTAGAATCATTTTCTTGGCCTTTAATGAGGGAAATAAGCTTGATCCATGGAGAATATTTTCTTCATAAAACCTTAGAATGCTTGAAGATATGCCTTAAATGCTTGAATGCTTGAATAACTCTTTAAATCTTGAGAGTTCCTTCCAAAGCTTGAGTGTGGTTTCCAAAATGAAGAGACATATGTTGTTTATTTATTCATCACAGTATTTAAGAGCTCAAAACTTGAAAGAAGCTGATAGGATTTTAGTTTTCCCACTTAACCAATGAGACAAACCCAATATTTGAATTTTAGGGAAAGTTAAGGGGAATAGGTCAGCTAGGCCAACTTGTTACCCCCAAAATGCCTTGAAATTTGGTTTGGGAATAGATATTGCAGATAAGATGTTGGAATAATAAGTGGTATAGATCAAGAGTACCAAAAATCAATATGAGATCCCACACATGCTAAAATAAGACCTAATTAGGCATCTAATTATAGGTGCTTACAATTTAGGATAGTACATTTACCCACACTTTAGGAGTATGATTCTATCTCATGCTCATGTTAAAGTAAAAGAGAGAATGCTAGGAGAGAGAGAAATAAATAATCATGAGAAAAATTGCAAAGAGATAAGACATCACTAAGTTTAAGGATACAAGCCCCCCAAAAAGGATCTCAACTCAAATAACCATGTGTAAGGGCACACAATAAAAAATGATAAAAGATAAAATATGAAATCCAAAAGAAAAAAAGACATAGAGGTAAGTACTATTTAAACTAAACTCCAAATTAGCTAGTTGAAGAGACCTTGATCTAAAAGATGTCTCAACCACTAGCATTATGTTCAGAAAGTTATTAAAAAGGCACAAGTGATCAAATGGAAAGGGAAAGATAATTACCAGAGACAAGACAAAACCCCATGGTCTAACCCATTAGAAAAGATATGAGAGTATGGAAGAAAGAGGGAGAAACCATGAATCTAACATTCTAGAAAGTTGTGTTATGCTAGTGATCCATGGAGGGAAAGAAGAGGGGGAAAGAGTAGAAAGGATAGAAAGTTGCATTATTCAAGTTAAAATCATACTAAAGAAAGAGAAAAAGGTGGAATTTATGGTCTAGAAAGTTGTGTTATGATAGTCAATTCTACTTAAGGATAACCAAGTGAAGCATTGTACACAAGGAAATCTTCCTAAAGGGATTAATCATAAGGAGAGCATTATTTCTAGAGGGATCCTAAAAAAATCCTAGGAAAGCATTATTTCTGAGGAAAATGTGAAAGGGGATTAGTTTTAAGGAAATCACAGTCTTCAAAGCGATCCAAAAAAGCTCCAAGGAAATCATAATCTCCAAGGAAAACTAGAAAAAAGGGATTAGTCCTAAGGAAAGCATAGTCTCCAAAGGGATCGAGAAAAACTCCAAGGAAATCATTGTGTCCAAGGATAAGTAGAAAAAGGGATTATTCCTAAGGAATGCATAGTCTCTAAAGGGATCCATTAAATAATGTACAAGGCTGAATAATGTACAAGGCTACATAATGTACAAGGATGTCACATGTATGCCCCCCTCCTTAGGATGAAAACATAAGTCTATGGTGATATCATAAGGAATGAGAACAAGGATACCTACTTCCAACAACAAGGAGAATCTATCCTTAAAATACAATGTATGCTATAAACTTAGCAAAGAGGGAAGACTCTTGTTAGCCGAAGAAAATATAATTATGAAAGGGTATCTTGCAACACGTGGAAAGAGATTCTTCGAGGGAAGAAATGTTTTTTACAAGGCATATACCTCCAAGAGGATTTCTTGAAATATAATAACATCTTCAAGAAAAAGAGGGGAGGGAGAACAAAAATGTACCCTTTTAGCCCCCCCCCCCCTTTCTAGGTGAAAAGGGGATTGTTGATAAAGGATGGCACACTTTAAGCCTCTAAGTAAGGATATTTGTTTAGGATAAATAGTCTTGCACAAATAAGGAAGAGGTTGTGATCAAGGATACACACCCTTGTATAAGAGAGAGTATGTAATGCCCTGCAAATGAAGTATCAGAACAAAGGGTTAAGTATGCACTAAATATTTTTTAAAACAAAGGGTAACATCATGATCATAAGTGCATAAAAACAACAACATTACTTAAATAATTAATAAAATAAACCATGATTTTCACACAATCATGCACAAGTGGTAGACTTGAACGTACTTCTAGGGGCTCCATGACAAGCCCATACACTAGCAAGAATGGATGAACATGTTTAAGCAACCATATGAAATTTTAAACTATGCCCAACAACCTCACGGGAAAATGAATAGACCATCATCAATGGAAACCAACAAGGAGACAAATCCATCCTCAACAATATCTAATACTATGTTCATTTTAAGCCCAAATAAAAAAGTGAATTAAAACATATCTAACTGAATAGGAAATCAGAATGCATACATAGGAAAATAATCCCAAAAATGCAAAGAATTTAAATATCAAGTTTATTTTTACATATACCTAAGAGAACACCCCTCTATTAAAAATGTGTAGAATTAGAATAGTGCAAATTTGTAGGTCCCATGTTATCTGGGAAACACTTGGAAAAATGTGTAAAATTATTGTGATATTACATATGCACAGGAATAATGCATGGATGAATAGGAGAAAGTAGCAGATGTGCAAGAACCTGTAGAATTCATAAAACTTGAAATGAAACATTGTCGACTCTAACACACAACTAAAATATGTGTAACTCCACACCAGGGAGTAATAGAAATCATAATTGAAGGTTGATTATACTCAATTACATCAATAAACATCATATAAATGAAACATAGTAACTGCACATACAAGGAAGAGCATATAAATCCAAGTATACATCAAAAAGTATCCCAATGTCATAAAGAGGGTATGATATAGTATGGGACCTCTTGAATACCTATAGACCAGTCCCCAATAGTGAACGGGCATGCCACCTAACCAAAAGTTTCCCTCAAGCCCTTCCCACCATGATCACAAAAATAACCATATGGAACAAGCACATATACAATGTCCAATCATAGGGTATGGTTTGCAACATAATCAATACACAAATATACTTTTAAGCGCAATTAAACACATCACATAAGACACCCAAGGTCACATCATAGGCATGAGGAAATAAGGTGATACAACTACTCGATACCATGAAATTCTCAACTCAACAAGAAGTCCACTCCACATGAGGGAATCTTGGGAACACACTAAAACATCATAGATTAGACACACAAACTATCCATACAAGAAATTGAACAACACCAATGAAACCATGCAAGGTTATAAATCACTACAATAAGAAGACCATTGAACATGAGGGCAACATGATAATGCAATGAAACACCAATCACGCTCACATCTAGAATCCCTCTGACAACAAAATATATTTATGCCATGAATCTGTTGGGATTAATGGGAAGTATGTACTGAGAGGGGAGGGGTGAATCAATACGTCTAAATTTTTTATATCCCTTTATGAATTAACCTTTGTAATCAATTGCATATCCATTCAATCTAATTTAAACTATCTTGATGTGAGTTATATAAAATCACAACATTAACATACATGTGAACATTCATAGAAACATTCATGAAAGTAATTTGACACATAACATAATATATGATATTGTAGAAAACTCCTAAGAGGAAGTAAAAACTGCGGTGGGGATGGCACCCACAAAATCTTCACTATCTGCAGATTGGAAGGGGTCAGTTAAGGCTTACAATTTGATCACTTCTAATGATCTACCCTATTAGGAGTATTGGTGGAGACCTATTAAAGTCTACTATGTTAATAGCTTTAGCAACACTATTGAGTGTGCACTTGATTAAGAGATTTGATGTTGGACTGTTAAATCCACCTTCCTTGAAAGGATTTTTACACTTTTCTCCACTTGTTAGAATGATAGAAAATTACAAATTGACCTGGTAAATGAAATCTCCTATTGCTGATACAGATCCTATTTAGTTCACATAAAAATATTATCACCTAATTGTGATTGATTAATACCTTTGATTCTCGGTATGCTCAGTTCTTGGTTCTGATAACCAGATTCATCTTTTTGTTGTTCTTGTTCTTGAAACTCTCAATATAATCCATAGATGTGCTTCTCTGATTCATTCATGTTCTCCTTTCTCTTCACATCATCTGTTCATCCACAATAATGAATGATTGCATCATCTATTTATAGATGGATTGACTTCATCAAGTTATGATAACTAAAATGTTAACTCTAAGATCAGGTTTACAACTTATACCAAGATCTCCTAGTCTATGTGTTTTAAACCAGTTAGACTAATTAAAGCACTTAAATTCATGTATCTTGTCCCTAAATAAATGGATTTAAAATAATTAAATATCCTATTAATAGTATACACTTTCTTTATTTAACGTGGAAAGTCAGATCCACTTTTTGAGGGCTGCAACTGACTTTCAGTTCTGTCTGTTGGTCATGCTTGACTGTCCTTTAGTTTGTTTTGTCAGTTTCACTTTATATTTCTTTTTGGTCTGCACTATAACTTGTATATCGGGTTCCTCTATCAGGTTCCACTTTACATTTCTATCTTTTGATTTTGGTTTATACACTAACTTGTGTCATCGGTTCTCATTGTACTTAGTCATCTTTGGTGATCTCTTAGTATCTGATCTTTGGTATTCTCATTTCCTATCTTTTGGTGTAGGCTTAGTGAAAGTGTTGTTTGTATACTAATGGTAAATTTATGTCATCAATCTCCCCCTTTGACATTAGTATCAAAAACTGATATATGCAAAATACTAACAAACTGTTAAGTATATACAACATATATAATCCTTAGTCATTTAATGACTCCCCCTACGTATATGTCGGTATATCTGTACATATGAATATACATATACATATTTTCCATTTTCCAATCTGAATGAATGACTGTACATATCATCATTTTCTTATTTGTATTTTGTACGCTTCATTTCCCCCCTTTTTTGATATTAAGGGCAAAGATCTTTACCTTTAGAGATTACCAAAAATATGGGAATGTGAAGACTTCATGTCTTCCATCATTTTCTCTCATTTCTCTTTGAGGTTCTCTAGAGCTATGTGCTCGAGTGTGATCTTTGAATGCATATCATAGATGTTGTCTGCCATAGACATCTTGGGAGTTGCAATAAGTTGCCTTGCTGAACTCATGTGTTATTGGAGAAGTGTTAGGTTTGGAAGAAGTTGAGCTTAGAGCTCAGTTAATTATTCCCTGATATGTGTCTCTGCCTCCCACAACTCTTGCCTTAACCTTTTAATCTCTATTATCTTCTCATAATGCAGTTTGACTGCATTGTCTCCATCAGTGTTTAGGCTTTGTGCACTATTTGCTAGATCGGTATCCAGCTTTGCAATGTTTTCACTATTCTCCTTAGTGAACATGTCAATTGTTCTCAATGTTTGAATTAAGGTTATAGCTTCAGATATGATTGGATCCAATTCAGATATGAATTTTGATAGCTTTACCTTATTTATTGCCACTTTTTGGTTGATGTTCTCTATGAGCTTCTGTTTATACTTCATCTCAGCTCTCTCCTCTATTTCCTTCTCAGTATCAATGTTTTGAGTTGTGATTACATCGGTGAGGGTAGCTAGTTGATCAAGTATAGGATTTCTTTGATCAATATAAACATCAGGTACTATTTTATGTAGAATGTCCCATGTTGTCTCTAGTACCATGGAATCCCTGTGTTGTTTCTTCATCTTTTCCTGTAATGCCTTCCTCTGGCATATCTCTCCATATTCCTTTAATGCTTCAAAGTCAAGTGTAGAGGGGTCACACTTTGGTATTTCTATGAGTTCATCCCGGGTGACCTCTAACTTGTTCTTCTTTGATTTCTTCTTCTTTTTCAAAGACTCAGTAAAATGTAAAACCATTGCCAATTTCTCAGCTTTCTCATTTGTGCTCGATGAAGTGACATGTTGTGCTTCTTTTTGTTGTTTAGCATCGGTTTCAGCTCATCAGGTGTCTGCAGACATCTCCACATTCACCTTAACATCATTGGTAGCATGATTGTCAGTTTCCTCAGGAGTACCATCTTCATTAGTCTTGGTTTCTACATCCTTGTCTTGAGTATCTGCATCCTTTTCCTTATCTCCTCTAGTAACCTTATTATTTTTGGTTACATCTTGAGTATCTCTAATGTCTTATTGACCATCAGTGTTATCCTTGTTTTCTTCTTCTCCTACATCCTTTGGAGTATCCTTCTCAGGTGACTTGCTTGTTTCTTGCAGGATATTGATAGCTTGTATCAATATAGGCATGTTGCCTAGAATATTTACCTATGCAGTATCAACTATTGTGTCCTGCTCATCAATTTTGTCCTTTTAAGTAGTGACATCTTCATCCTTATTTATTTCCTCTAGTAGGTCATTGGTAATGTCTATGACATTAGTATCTACAATGTTGTCATTTGTAGTGTCGTCCCATGTTTCATCTACAACATTTGCAATTTTTTTTCCTTTGTTATCATCTTCTTTTTTATCAAACTCAATGGAAGTATCATCATGAGTTGCCTTGTCAACATCTTGTTGTTGAAGGTCTTTGTCTAGGCTATCCTCCTCAATAGGTCTATTCATTATCTTGCACCATTTCTTCTGACTTTCTTTTTCAAGCTCTATTAGTCTGCCTTCAAGAAATTTATATGCCCCCATCTTTGGTGAGAACTCCTTTGTGTACTTTTCCATCATCTCATCTATTTCAACCTTCTTAGATTCTGGTGGCATGAGAGAAACAAGTACTCTTTCTCTAATTTCTTTCTCATTTTTCAAAGCAAATGTCCACCTAGAGTAAAGTCTGTCCAATAGTTCTCTTGGAACATATTTACCTTCAAATTGCATTGGTGCATATTTGAAGTTGTACATTTTAGCAATGATGACTTCCTCAATCTTATTTTGATCTTCTTGATTTAGTTTGAGCCATTTTCTAATGCTTGGATCTGTAATAGATCTAGAATTTGCAATATATACACAAATGTCATCAATAGTGTCAGGTTCTTTTACCTTGACACTTTTTGCTTCAATAGCTTCATCCTTCTCGGTGTCCTCTATATCCTCTCAGGTTTTGATGAATTTTCTTCCTTTCTTGTTTTGACCTCTCTTTGGTGCAGGAGCTTTCCTCTTGTAAGTCCTTACCTTACCTTTCTTCAAAGGTGAAGGAGTAGATCCTTTTGATGTCTGGCTTCTTGTTTGAGAAGCAACTGTTGTTCTTGGCTTTTTAGTTTGTAGAGGAGGTGGTGAATCTGACTCTATTTCTTTAGAATCATCCTTTTCTTCATCTTTATCGATAGATACCTGTTCTTTGGTTTCTTCCTCTTGTCCAGCTTCTTCATCTTTCTCAATGTCTTCCTCGGTTGTTGATAGAATCTTCTTGAGATTATTTGCCATCTTGTCCTTTTTATTGACTATCTTCTTAACAATAAGGCTTAATTTAATTCTTGTCTTGGCCTCTTCATATGTGCCAAACCTGGGTTGTTTCTTATCTAGTGGTTCATTGATCAAGGCATCAATTGTCTTAGTAGCAAGATCGATGTTCATCTCATACTTTATGGTTCCAACCATGTTGTCCTTGGTACAGTAGGTTTGATAAAGTATTGTTACTGTCAACCATAAAGCATATCTCATCCTTATATTGTTCAATGAGTTGCTCGGGGATTCGTACCCTCTTTTGCTTTTGATCTTTGAATACATTGAAGTATTCATCCATGACTGTTTCAAATTTATCACCTAGTGTACCAATGTGCTCACTGATTTGCATGGTGACTGGTTTGGTGTTGTCCCAATTAATATTTCCAACCAACAGGAATTTTTCTTGAAAATAAAAGAAGATATGCATTATAAGTGAGCCAAACTTACGAGTGTTTGACTTTTCATTCTTGATTGTCTTTAGGTTGTGCTTCAACTGATTTAGGAGTAGCTTAGATAAGTCTAATTGTGTCCCCTTTTTCACAATTTTGAATGTTGTGTCCATTGCACCTGATGCTATGTTGTTTAATCTGCTTGCTTGGAAGAATTTATAGCCCAAAACACATGAACCAAACTTGATCTCATCATTGATTATTGTTGTAACTTTCAGTCCTCTACCATCCCATTTGGCTCCAGTTATTTTCTCAATCTTGGCCCTCGATGGATGCTTTAGTGCCTTAACTTTATTGATTATGGGGTAACCAGTGATTGCATGAATGACATCTCAGGTGAATACCTTCAGTTCATCAAGCCATAGCTTATTGTTATGCATCTGGCTTAGCACTAACCAAATCCATTCAGTTTTGAAGACCTTCAAAAATATTAGGGCATTGGTGAGCCCTTTCACTTTAATGTGTTTGTGCTCATCCTTGAGTGTTTCATCATCATTGCAAAGCTTCTTGTAAGCTTCTTTAACCTCTGATGTTCCAATTTCTACAATCTTGCAGTGTATGAACAATCAAACATCTTTAGCCAATAAAACCCTAGCTGGGATGCATGAAAATGCAGTAGTGTCGTCAGTTTGTGAGGCAACCTCAGGATGGATCTTATAGTTAGGTTTCTTACATGTCATGTTCTTGATGAGTTTGAATTCATCTTTCTTTGCATTCTTGGATTTAACAGTTCGTGAAGTCGATGCCATTTTATATATATAGGGCTTCTGTGTATTAAACAAAAATAGAGTTGTCGATCTTTGGAACTTACCATTTACTGCTTGCAAAGATTCCTGAATAGCTTAGGAGTGTTTTTTGTCGAGTCATGATTTCTCTATGATATCTTCGCTCTGTGCTTGAAAATTGCCTTGGTTGCTCTGCTATGGGTGTCATGAACAAATGAGTTGTTCTGATGCCCTATTTATAGTTATTTCCCTAAAATGCTTGCCATAAATGCTTACCAACTCCTCGGTGTATGAAGACTGAGTTCATCGGTGAAGACATTACTTCCTTCAATCATACTTGAAACATTTCAGAGTAGTTGTTGTTCACTTTGCTTTTACTAACAGGTTTGAGTATCACTGAAAACTTGTTCATTTACTTGTTTACCGGCGAGGCTCAGTTTATACTTAGAAAAAATTGCTTTTAACCGACGCTTCTCGGTAAATGTTCGTAATCTTATCTTTGAGTGTATACCGATGGGTTTCAATATATATGCTTGAAAGCATAGTTATCACAAATTTTAACAAGTAATACCATGATGCATCTTTCTTATGCTAATTTGGCATTATATCAATATACTATGGAACTGATGTAAAATTATAACATGGGTATTGCAGTTCCATACTTACTAGTTCTACCTAGGTGGGGGTGGTGATGTTACCAGATCCATTGGATAGGGTGTCACCATTTGCATTTCTCATTCCAGCTTCATCATTGCTTGAAGATTTTCTCCACATTTTGTCTCTAGCCCTCTGGATGTCTTCAATGGTGTTTCTATTGGGATATGTGCTTGTCTTTGTCATTTGGTCTCTGCAGTCTTTCTTGAGATGACCAACTTTATGATAGTGTAAGCATGCCATTCTGGGGTTAGTCCAGCCTCTAGATTTTCTAGTCTATTGTCTCATACATTTTACAGCAATGTGACCATATATTCCACATGTTGTACAATTTTTCAATGTATTGTAGTCCCATACATATTGATTACCGACTCTCTTTGGTTGATAGGGAGTTTCTTGACCTTTTGGCTTCCATGCTTGCCTTTTCTTTTTCTAGTATTCAAGAGTTGTGTGCCCATTCATTTTGCAAGTAGGACTATACTTGTCCATGTAGGTTTCCTTCTTTGGTTGTTTCATCTCAGACCTACATTCATATTCTTTATGTCCTTTCTTGTTACACTTATAACAAAATCCTATGAATGGAGATGTAGATTTAGGAATACCTTTCATTTTGCCTCTACATACATTTGATGTATGGCCTTGCTTTCCACAGTGATTGCATGTAAGCTCTCTTGGTCTTGGATTTGCATAGACATTCTTTGGATTAGATTTATCTGATGATTCTCTATTCTCAGTAAAGCCTAGACCATTGTTGGTGTTGACTCTTCGTTGTCCTTCAAGAAAATAATCTATTCTTTTATTGCTTTCTTCAGCCTTTTTGATAATCTCATTATGTTGTTGCTGAATTCTTATTTCATGTTTTAACTTTTCATTCTCATCCCTCAGTTCACCGATAGCTTCTATTCTTTCAATGAGTTCAACATTTAATTTGTTTGGCTCTTGACTCATAAGAATAATTTGATTTGTAATCTCATGGTGATTCTCTCTAAGTCTTTGTATTTCAAACTCTTTTTCTTGTAGTTTTTCTGTGATCTTTATTCTATCATCAATAGATAGTGTTCTTTCTTGCTTAGCTTGTCTAGCATTGTTCATGACATCAATCATTCTTACCATCTGTGTCTCTTGAATGATTTGCGAAGATTAAACTTGTCTAGCCAGATGTAGATTGATTTTAGTTAGGCTTGTGATGCTTTCTTCTGATGTATCTGATGCTTTGCTTCTAGTTTATCCTGAAGACTCAAAGAAATCTGGTATCTCTTCCTCATGATAATCTGTCTCATTACAACGAGATGCCATATTATTTCTTTCATCTAGTATTTGTCTCATGCTGATTCTAGCTTCTTTATACTGTTCAAAGAACATCTAAATTTCAAGCTTTTTATTCTCAATATTTTTATCAAGTCTATACTTCTCCATTGTATGATGTTTTCTCTTTTAAAAAGCCTTTAATCTTTTCAAGAAGAGACTCAGCTCTGATACCAATTGTTGGGATTAATGAGAAGTATGTACTGAGAGGGGAGGGGTGAATTAGTACCTCTAAATTTTTTATATCCCTTTATCAATTAACATTTGTAATCAATTGCATATCCATTTAATCTGATTGAAACTATCTTGATGTGAGTTATATCAAATAAAAACATTAACATACATGTGAACATTCATAGAAACATTCATGAAAGTAATTTGACACATAACACAATATATGATATCGCAGAAAACTCCTATGAGGAAGTAAAAATTGCGGGGGAGATGACACCCACAAAATCTTCACTATTTGCAAATCGGAAGGGGCCGGTTAAGGCTTACAATTTGATCACTTCTGATGATCTACCCTATTAGGAGTATTGGTGGAGACCTGTTAAATTATACTATGTTAATAGATTTAGCAACACTATTGAGTGTACACTCGGTTAAGAGATTTGTTGTTGGACTATTAAATCCACCTTCCTTGAAAGGATTTTTACACTTTGCTCCACTTGTTAGAATGATAGAAAATTACAAATTGACCTGGTAAATGTAATCTCCTAATGCAGCAACTTTTGGAGGTCATAACTTTTGACTCGGATGTGGGTTTTTGCTAAAATTTTACAGATAGATGCATGAGGAAGAGTTAATGGAAATTCCAACCCAGCTAGCTTTTTTGGTGGCCATTTTGACATCTTTTTGGGAGCCTAAAGTTTCATCTCGACCTCCAAAATTAGCTTTTTCTTTTTCTTTCCAGTTTTTTGAGTTTTGATTTTGTAATAAATCTGAAATTGTGTTTCTGATTTCATGGTATGTTGGCAATTCATGTTGCCTTAGTTGAGAGATTTTCTTGGGAAAAATTGAGATTCTTAGGATGAGTTTTAAAAGTTACCAAAAATAGAAAAATCTATTTTTCTCAAAAATTTGCCAAATATGGTAATTTTCAGAATTGTAATAAGTAGGAGTTTTCTTTCATTGTAGAGGCAGAGTAGATTGGACATAGTTAATGAGAATTTGAGGTTCTGTCATTCTGGCATTATGTTATTCTCTCTGAATTGTTGTTTCTGAGGTTTTGGGCTACATCATCTCCTATTACTGATACAGATCCTATCTAGTTCACATAAAAATATTATCACCTAATTGTGATTGATTAATACCTGTGATTCTTGGTATGCTCTGTTCTTGGTTTTGATAACCAGATTCATCTTTTTATTGTTCTTGTTCTTGAAACTCTCAATCTAATCCATAGATGTGCTCGTTTGATTCATTCATGTTCTCCTCTCTCTTCACATCATCTATTCATCCATAATAATGAATAATTGCATTATCTATTTATAGATGGATTGACTTCGTTGAGTTATGATAAAAATAATGTTAACTCTAAGATCAGGTTTACAACTCATACTTTGATCTCCTAGTCTATGTGTTTTAAATCAGTTAGAATAATTAAAGCACTTACATTCATGTATCTTGTCCCTAAAGAAATGGATTTAAAACAATTAAATATCTTATAAATAGAATACACTTACTTTATCTGATGTGGAAAGTCAGATCCACTTTTTGTGGGCTAGAACTAACTTTCGATTATGTCTATCGGTCATGCTTGACTGTCCTTCAGTTTGTTCTGTTGGTTGCACTTTATCTATCTTATTGGTCTGCACTATAACTTGTATATCGGGTTCCACTTTATCTTTCTGTCTTTTGATTTTGGTTTACACACTAACTTGTGTCATCGGTTCTCTTTGTACTTAGTCATCTTCGGTGATCTCTTAGTATCTCATCTTTGGTTTTCTCATTTCCTGTCTTTCGATGTAGGCTTACCGAAAGTGTTGTTTGTATAGTAATGGAAAATTTATGTCATCAGAATCATAAGATTACCATACCACATATCCAAGGCTAGATCCCATAAATATCTAAATTGCACAAAACATAAACAAATCACACCCAAAATAAATCAAGGAATTCCATATATCCATTACTATAATCACATATTCCGTGTACAACTCAGTTTGCCATAATGCCAAGAGAATGTTACCAAATCAGTCCAATAATGAAATTTTCTTATATAATCTCATGATTCCAAAAAATAAAATCACATTAAAATCCAACAATTTCAACTTTTTCCAAATGCCTAATTAGCATAAAAACCAGTCATGGAGGCCATCCACCATTGATGGACCTCCAAAAAGCTTGAATTTTCAAACTTAATAAATAAAAAAAGTGAGAAAACTCATTGATCTATAACCACCCAACACTCCAAAAATGCAATAACATTTAAAATTTGAGCATCCATAAAAATTTGGGCAGGATTTCCCCATACACCCTCATTTCCAAATTTTCTTCCCATGAATTAAATAATGCATCAAAATAACTTCTAAGAAATCAAAATGGGCCTAAAACTGATTCAAAAAGCATTTGCAACTTACAAATTTTAATTTAAAATTAAAAAACAAGAAGATATGAGGATTTCTTACCTCTCACATGAAGAAAACATGGAATGTGAAGAACAATTCCAATTCACAATATGAAGATGCAAAATCCAAAAAATAGGTATAAAATGGAAAAACTAAATGATCAAGCCAATACCCACAAAATTTCTCCAACCAAATCTTTTCATCCAAGCCCCATTAAAATTCTCCATGAGAGGGATTTTGAAAGCTCATGAAGAAATTGAAAAAAACTCAAAATTAAAACACTAGATTAATCCACTTTTCCTTCAAATATAAAATGACTTCTCAAAAACTTAAAATATAATATTTCTCCCAAGTTAAAATCTCAACAATCATCTTTAAAAATATAAAATTTCCAAATCAATAATAAAATCCCAACTTCATTAAAATACTCAAACGACACTATCCAACAATGACAATAATAATTAATATAACAACCGACAATTTCATCAATAATCACATATATGTATTATTTTACTCATGCATTGGTAACAACCATTACAACCAAAAATAATGCACAATACACAAGTCACTGGTCTCATCACTTAATGCAAGGTAGTCAATTATTACCACATAATAACCGTTTGACAAAACTAAACAATATGGTGATTGTCACCCAAGAATAAGAATGAAACTTAGGCTTGGAAACATGATAGGTCATATGAATATCTCCAATTTACCCACTATCAAGGCTAAAGAAATGGTCAAACCTACAACACATGCAGAGAAATTGTCTGGTACTTGCCCAAGTTAGCATATAGTCAAAGCGCACACACACACACACACACACACACACACACACACACATATTATAAATCAATATCACTAAGTGAAAGGGAACTCTAGTGGCATAATCATTATCAAGAATGTTACAACATCACCCCTTCTCACATAAAATTGTCATATCATTCTATCTCAGTCACATCATTAATTATTTATTAACAATATGTAGTGCCTCTCTGATTCTATCTTGGGAAGGATCCATTTGGTAAGTAGCCTTCATCCTTTCTAGTAATTTTTTCTATAAGTATAGATGTTAAACCTAAGACAACCTAGACATACACTTATGATTAAATTATTACCAATTAAAATCCAATTAGTCATGTATATGGATATATAGGTATAATGTGTACAAGTTTTCAATATTAACCTTATATGCATGGAATGTAATATTCAATGAGAAATTATATTAATATAGATTAATTGATGGAAAATTGATAAACCTAAGGGATTATAACTCATCACATGCTTAGTGTGAGGTCCCATCTATAAGAGGTATAGATATTTATATTTTGATGCTACTTCAAGCTGCTTGGGCTTAATCATATAGAAATCTGATGTATAGTTGGGTAACTCAAGTAAAATATTCTAATTTTAATTCCTCTAAGAATCCTCTATACTTAAAACAAAATTAATAAATAAATAAAAATGCAGTGTGGTTTAGCTGATATCTAGTATTAACCTAGAATGGTCAGTTGAGCAAAAATAATAAAATGTGTTAATTTAACATGCATAGGATTGATGGATATTGTAAGCATTGATGGCATGCTCTAAGTATACAATGAGTGTAATAATGATTAGAAGGCTTTATTAGCTATGGCAAGTAATAAATTATAAAAGATATCATTAATGAAAGGGTAATTGATCAAGTGGGCATTGAACCTAATGACACTTTCAATTATTTGAAATTATGTTGAGCACGAGGATGTTAAATTATATCTTTTGAATATTCTTGCGATGTGAGTGATTTTGAACGTTATACATAGTTAATGGAAAGATGAAATATTCTAGTGGTTACAATATTAAGTAATTTAAGAAGTTAACCATAACTTGACGAACACTTGAATAGTGAAATCAAGGAAAACATTGGGAGCAAATATTGAATAGGAGTTGAATAAGTTTTTATGATGAGAAAAGTGCTTCCTTTATGAGTTGAGGGTCAAATGATTTAGCCACTTTATATAATATATTGAGTACGATTAAATTTATGTTCCTTTTTCCTATGTTATTATATTCTACTAATAACTATGGTTGAGTGTGGTTTGGGCATAGAATTGAAGGATTTGAGGAGGAAACAACTCTCATATGTTGGATGCAATACTGAAGGTATGGACTCACTTGACTACATTACCTTATTCAATTTTATTACTAAGTTATTATCAATGTAATTCACAAAACATGATGAAACATTAACCTATCTTAATAAATGATCTCCTTTTAGATTGATTCATGCCTAAACTATTATATTCTTCTATGGTAATCAACATAACAAGTATTGGCCTAATAATCAAAATAAGGATGAAATTACGCGAATAAGTGTTGGGGATTAAAATCGATGTATAAATGTGCTATTTTGAAAAAGTAGATAAAGAAAGAGTTAATTTCCAATCCTAAGAGTGAATTCATTTTAGAATTTAATTAAGGGTCATTTCCATAAAGATACCATTCTTAGGGGATTATTCACTATGTTATTGGCATGCACGTGTTGATATTTCATCATGCATCCTTATATGCTTAATATTAATATAGAAGAGAGAAAGGAAATATGTTGTATAAATTTTATTGAGTAGTGTGAATTGGAAATGAAATAAAAAATATTTAAATTAGAAATATCGATGAGATTGAGATATTATCAATGACATGTATGATATTTATTAGCCTATAGGCTTCTCTTTGGGAGAAACCCTTAACCGAAAAATTGTCTCATGCTCTTTGCCGACGTCGGTGAAAATTTCTGGGTCAGTTTAAGATCACTTATGTTACCTGCATGTTATATATTTAATTCCTTTCCCAAGTTTTCTCCAAATTGCAAATATCGCACGTACATTTATGATTTGACGTCAATATTAAATTTCAATATGCGTACTCATACAAGTTATATAGACAGCTGTGACAACCAATCGTAACATGAAATGCTTTATTTTTATCTAAAAAGTGCAGAAAATTTGGAGTTTTTAGTGAGTCATTATTCGTAGCCAGTCCACCACCCCACAACATATCAATCACTCTGATATGTCAGCCGATGAAGAAGCTGTGAATTTCCTTTCTGAATCATATACTTCTATAAGCAATCATTTATAATTGTTCACAAATGATTAATCTTTATGCTATTATTGAAACAAAAATTGTCTTGTGTTTTATATACAACAAAAAATTCAATATACCATTATTTCTCATAACTAGTTAAGATTTTTATTTAATAGGTAATTACATTTTTTTAACTTGTAGTTTAATAGATTGGGATAGTTAATTTTGGACATTTAATTTTTATTTCATTTTATTGTTGAGTTTCATTTTCTATTTTGAATAGTTTTACTTTTTATTTTTAATTTCATGGATTGAAACTATATATTAAAAACCATCTAATTTCTTCTTTAATTAAGATAAATACATGTTATTTTTTTTAAATTAAAAAAGATGGTAAGGAGGTATGTTTATATAAGCTTTTGACTAAAATGTGAATCATTGATATGTCAACTTAAGAAATAATAATCATAAAGTTTAAATATAATTATTAAAAAATGTTATTCATTTTTCAAATCTACAAAAAATAATAGCAAGAAATCAAGCAGCGGGATAACACTTGTTATTGGTTGTTTTTATTTTAATCTAATACTAAAACGTATGTATATACAAATATTTTAGATAAAAATTATAATTCATATATTTCAAAGATAATGAGAACAATTAACTGAATTCTTATTATATTTTATCTTAGGAAAAAAAAGTAACTTAATCTTAAGAGAGAATCATTATTTTTGTTAATGAAAAAAATCTAGATTGTTGTTGGTATTTCATTCCAATAACTCTATAAATATTACATTTACATTTTTTTTTGTGGAAATAAGATTATAACTATCAATACAAAAAAAATAATCTAAACTATATAATATAAAATTTAAATGTATTAAGAAATTAAATGACACATATTTTTTGAAAACATGTAATTTGTTGATCATAAAATTATAATATAATAATAATATTTACAATAAAAAATTATGGGAGCTGAAATTTTTCACCATTGCCATAAAAATATGGATAAGAGCACAAAAAAATAAGGCAATCTCGTGGGAGGACACAATGCCTTCCAACGCCTATTTTTTATTTCACTTGGAAATAAACAACAATTACATAATCACTTGCTTAAAAGGAACTCCAATCTTAATATATTCTAAGCTCATAAATCACCCACGTCCGAGAGGGAAACTGTGTAGTTGATAGGCTAATACTATCCCATATCCCAACTGAGGTTGAGTTTTTATTATGCAATGATTCCAAGAAAAAAATGATCATTCTTTTAATTTTTTTAACTTCAAATAAAAATAAATTTTATTCTATGTAAAAAATTATAAAGAATTTCCTTGATAAAAGAAGAAGATAAATATGTCAAAATAGAAAGGAGGTAATCTAACCATATAGTTTTCTTATATATCATATTCTTTATTATACCTACCATACTCTTTTTGGTTGGGACTTTAGCTATTCATAGAATAGTCTGTAATTTAATACAATATTTATATTTTCTATCATTTATAACAATTGTCAACCTCACTTCATCAAATTCGACAAAATATTGCTTTGTGATACAAGCTATAATTAGATGTGATGCTTTAAGCAAATGCAACTAGCAAGCGTAAAACTAAATAAAAATTGTGTAACCTTGCCTATAAAATAAAAATTTCATAACCTTTACTTCTTGAGTAACACCATATCAAAGGTGGGATAAGTGGACAAAAAAATATATCAAAATAATGCATTCAAAAAAGTGGTTGACAGTAGTGCACAAGGAGAGAAGGAGTCATCTTCATTAATATAGGGAATATGAATAGGTAGAGGGTGATATTTGAAATAAAAGAAAACAATTGATCAAATGCAAAGGTAGAAAAAAAAAAAAATTAGCAGTCCAATAAGAAGACAAGACGTTGTGTTGGGAAAGGAACATGCCAAGGATGACAAATGAAGGGTCGTTTCTTATTCCAAAAATAATTTTGGTTGCAGATTTTAAAAAGGGGGAGAGGGCAATGATTATAAAATGACTTCATAGAGACTTGAAGGAGCAGTGCACAGAAAGGGAATATTAAGTGTGAGTTTACGTGGAGAAAGGCAGTAACCGAGCAAAGATATTAGTGCATGAACTTGGTTGCAAAAGTTTTAGGAGGTGTGAGTTCACAGAGAAAAGAGAGAGGGTGAAAGACCATTAAAAGGTCGTGATTATATTTATGTGAGTGCATGTATATTGAAAATAAAAGTTATGTTCTTTTCTTACAGTCGAAAGATAAAGAGTCTTTGTTATTGCTTATTGTTTTTAGGTTTTCCTATCGGCGAATCCCTTGGACCTCTTATAGGTACAAGCGCTAGTATAATTTAATTTTTATATAAGAATTTTAAGAAGTAAAAGGGAATATGAGCTAACCAACCATAAGAGTTAGTGATATAGCTAGCAACCGCCATTGGCCATGTTTAAAAGACAAGAAATTTATTGGCATTCAACATCTCATCATGCGAATACTGACCCCTCTGAATTACTGACGTGAGTAGAGGGAAAAGCATGGGCAAAGAGAAATCGGGGATGGAGACTTTAAAGGAGGATGTTGTTCCCATCTCAGACTGAACCAGCCATTATAATTGGGTTGGGCTTAACCAGCACACTCTAAGCACCGATTGCACTTAGGTGGCTAATGTGGGCCCAGCCCCAATCTATTGCTCTCACGTCTGTCGTTAACTAAGGCCGTTAGAGAATTTAAATATTTAAACTGCCTTTCTCCCACCCACACACACATGACGTAAATGTAAAAGAAGAAAATATAAAAGGGATTTGTGGGATATTGTGATTTGGAAATGCTTTGGTAGACGTGTATGCAAAACATAGAAGCAAAGATGAGGCACATACACATGCTTCAAAATTACGTTATAGAATGCAACCACGGGATATGCAGAAAATAGGTTTATTGAATGCCTTAAAAAACCCTTGCCATCTTACTCCCTGTCTGCACTGAAATGCGAGAACAGCTCCAGATATGAATATCTCCCAGCAACTTGAGTGAAGGAGGGCATGGCTTCCATATGGCTGCATTTTAAGAATTATTTTATGATATTTATTTATAAGCTATTTGATTCTATAAAATCTATTTTATGTGATTGAATAGTATTTTATTTCTATTACAGTTATTACAATTTTCTTTTATTATATTCATTTTACAATTTTCTATTATTCTTATAATTATCTTTTGTTTTTAAACATACGAATATATTTATTTGTGTGAAGAAGCCACAATAAAATATTGAAAGTTGTCATCAAATGTTTTCTCCTATGAATGTTATTTAGATTTGTAATTGATTATTTTAATGTTATTATTTATTAACATATTGAAGTTAATGTAATTAATAATACATATTAACATATTGAAGATTGAAAAAGTAAACAAAAATAATAATAATAATAAAGAATAAAAACAAAAGATGATGGGGCAAGTCAAAAGATGATGAGATGGATGATCAAAAGATTGATTGGGTTGAGGAGGAGACTCTCCTCAACATTTTTTTGGGATAGAGTATGAAATCTCAAAAGTTTGAGGAATACGAGAGTGAAGAGCCAACTTAGAAATAGGAAGAGATTGAAGACGATGAATCTCTCATAGTATTGTGATGGAGGCTCAATGATTTAGGTTCTTTAGGAGCAGTTGGCTTTAACATCGTATGAAGTGTAATGAAAAGTTTTGCAAAACCTATTAGGTCTATGTGCAAAAATCCTAACAAAATTGCTAGTAATAACTAGCCAATATATTAATATTTATTTTATATAATTTTAAAAGTATGAAATAATAAATGAAGTTATGAAGTTCATTATATATTAGAAATTTTTTTTTTCTTAATATATATTTAGCATAGACACCTTACATAGAAATTATTCAATAGTTAAAATTACATATTTAAAAGAAAATTTCAAATTTTTTTTCCTATTAATTATAAGAGAGTTAATCTCAGTACATACGAACCAGTCTATACATAACAATTTTAAAATCTTACAAGAGAGATTAGTTAGTTATAAAACATACAAAGTGTTTAGTTGCAAAACATGCCAAAAGGTAATAGATAACATTAATCTTCCTTAACCCATGTTGTCTATAGATTGTCTCCAACTGCCCACAATAGTCTGTGTCCATCTTGAGTGATTATGTTGTATGGATTTCTCATCCATGCTTCCTAGGGTAGTGGAATTGGTGGAATTGGTGGATTGTTGTAGCTAGTGGCCCCTGTTGTCAAATCTCTTCCTGTGGTAGTCTCAATGCCTTGTGTCTCAGATGAGGGAGATGAACGCATGTTGTTTTCTATTTTATCTAGTGCCTCTGTGTCAGGAGTAATAGATTGCAAATTGTCAGTATCCCCCACTGTATGTTTATCCCTTTTCATCTGTTATAGCAACTCAACAAGGGTGAGTTGGAAGACATATGTGTTCTCTAGATCTGTGGCTCCTTCCCCAACATTTGTGTTCTGTATTTGGATATTTCTTTTCTTTAGAATGTCCATGAAAACTTTTTCTTTCATCTTTAAAACCACCGTGACCTATGAGGAAATATAAGAGAAAATGAGTCTCTTAAGAGACTCAGTAAGGTATCTGCCTTTATGAAAAAATAGATAATTATTAGCCAACGGGTCACAAAGATTCAATTTACAAAGCACTCTATTCTAGAAAAATATCTCCTCTCCTTTCCATTCAAATTTCAAACCTCCACTTTTGTCATGTGGTCTTTCCACCATATTAAAGTCACCAACAACCACCCAGGGGATATCATCTAGTCCACCCATCCACTCCCATAACTTGATTTTTTCTAAGTGTTCATTGGGGGCATAGAATAAGCATAGATCTACCTCTTTGTCTTGTACTTTGAGTATAATCTAGACTACTCTATTACAGGGAGATCTCCCCCAATCCTTAATCAACTTCCTCCATTTTGGGCCAACTAGAATGGAAGTCCTACCTTTGCCTCTATTATGGTTTGAAGAGAATGAATCAACATCTTTCCAAATACATTTGAGAGAAATGTCAAAAGAGAACCCTACTGATTTGGTTTCTTGTAATAATGTAAAATAACAATATCTTGACACATCCTTAGGAATCTCTTAATAATGTAAAGTTAATTAAGGATAAGCATGATTGGTCCACACTATTTAAATGCATGGGTAACCATAATTAATGGATGGATCCAAGATTTAATTAGTGATTTCTTTGGAAAAGTAAATTAAATGTAAATGATGGAAAGATCTGTTGGATCTGACCTAACCTAAGATCTATGATCTTGATTAAGTGGAAAAGATTTATTTTACCTAGATGAAGAGGAATAAGATAACCTCAAGGGGTTATTCAAGAAGTGTGTATGTATGCAAGAGATTTGCATGGTTAATTGACTGATTGACATGATCTAGCAAAGAAGTCTGAACATAGAAGCAAAGAGTTGCGAAAGTGATTGCTTGACGGATTTCCAAGAAGATCTGAAGAGTGACATGAGAATGGAGGCCACTTAGTGAACTAGCATAAGAGCTGAATTAGATCTGGATTTTCAATGTAAGTTGTATGTATCAGATCACACCTACTGATTACTTTCTAACCATTGTATCAGTCAAAATACTTTAACTAGGTTGACCTAACAGTCATTGTATAAATCCTTTGAGCAAGGTGACATTCAGGTGGAATATTCTAAGACCTCTAACAAGGCCACTCCTGAAGGAGTGATTAAATCCTTTAACTAGGTCACATTTAGCAATGTGTTTTATAACCTTTAACAGGGTTGGCTCCTAGCAGAGCTTACTTGAGAAGAGTGAAAATTTGGTAGCATGTTACTGGTGTTTTTTTCCCAATTTGGGTTTCCACGTTAAATATTGGTGTCAAATTGCGTGAATGTTTATGTTGTGTTTTACTGTTAAGTTTCTACAAGCTGATTACATTTGAACAGTAAACTACATATTTATGTTGTTGATTTATGCTATTACTGTCGAGCAGATCTGAGTTGTTTAAAGTGCTATAAAGTTTCAATTGGTACATCTAGACCTAAGGATAATTGATTCACCCCCTCTTAGTTATTCTAAATTCATTCTAACAGTAATGTCTTCATAAACTCAACAAATTCTTCTGCTTCAACACTTATTTTCTCTTCTCCAACAATATCTCTCAAGTCTGATATACCTCTCGATTGTGTGCCATGAAAAATCTAATAAGGTGTTTTTCTAGTACTTCTATTCACTTAGTTTTTGTATGTAAACTCTTATTGTGCCAACATTAAATCCCAATTACTTGGTGTGTCTCCAACTAGGCATCTCAACAAGTTACCCAAACTTTGGTTTACAACCTATGTTTGTCCATCAGCTTATGGATGAAATGTAGAACTATACTTCAATTCAGTATCCAACTTCTTCCAAAGTGTTTTCCAAAAATAGATAACATACTTACTATCTTGGTTAGAGATGATACTCCTCGATAATCCATGCAATCTGACAATCTCCTTAAAGAACAAATTTGCTACATGTACTACATTTGATGTTTTCTTACATGGTATAAAATGTGTCATCTTAGAAAATCTATCCGCAACAAAAAATATGGAATCATTACCTCTAGCAGTCCTCGGTAATCCAAGAGAAAAATCCATACTGATATCACTCCAAGGTTTCTCAGGAACAGTAATTGGTGTATACAAACTAGTATCCTGGCTTACTCCTTTTGCAACTTGACAAACTCCACAAATTTTAACAAATTTCTGAATATCCTTATACAATTAAGGCCAAAAATATCTTTCCTTCAATAAACTCAATGTCTTATCAATACTAGAATTTCCAGCCAAACCACTACTATGTTTCTCCTTTATCAAATTAGTTCTCATTGAACCTCTTGGTATACACAACTGGATATCTTTGATCAACATATCTTCTTGAATGAAATAGTCTTCATATTTGATTGATTCGGATTAGGTGCTCTGCACACTCTCCATTGCTCTGAAAAACCAGGGCCACTTTCATACAAATGCTTCATGTCATCAAAACCAAGAGCTTCAATTCTCATTTCAATCAACATATATCTTCTTCTTGTAACCACTTGAATTTGGTCTGTCGCAACTATGGACCCTATTTTCCCTAAGTGTGATCATACCCTCAATTTATGTCCAAACGACCCTATTACTACTTGGCATAATTCTTTAAATCAATTTAATATCCTGGGTAATTTTTATCACTGATTTATATTAACTATTACAGCCATACATTTCAAATCAATTTTGACCAATTAAATCAAATCAAAATCAAACATGGCTATAGTATTTAATTATAAAGGAATTAAATAAATCCCTAAATCAAATACCCATTTGCAATTAACCCATTCCCCTAGCCTATTTAATTTAATTAAAATGGCTAT
>MU226371.1:489972-519200 GCA_018584345.1 Thuja plicata | reverse complement strand
GCATCACTTCAGAAGAGTGAAAACTTGGTAGCATGTTACTAGTGGTTTTTCCCATATTGGGTTTCCACGTTAAATACTTGTGTCAACTTGTGTGAATGCTTATGGTTTGCTTTACTATTATGTTACTGCAAGCTAATTTCAATTGACAGTAAACTGCTTGATTAAAGTTGTTGACATATGCTACTGCTGCCGAGTAGATCTGAAGTATAGAAAAGTTTTATTTGCTACATCTAGACCTGAGGATAACTGATTCATCCCTCCCCTCTCAGTTATTCTAAATTCATTCTAACAAAAATACTATTCAATCACATAAAAAAGATTTTATAGAATCAAATAGCTTATAAATAAATATCATAAAATAATTCTTAAAATGGAGCCATATGGAAGCCATGCCCTCCTTCACTCAAGTTGCTGGGAGATATTCATATCGGGAGCTGTTCTCACATTTTAGTGCAGGCAGGGAGGACGATGGCAGGGATTTTTTAAGGCATTCAATAAACCTATTTTCTGCATGTCCCGTGGTTGCATTTTATAACATATTTTTGAGGCATTCGTTCAAGCATTTGTACGTGCCTCATCTTTGCTTTTGCTTTTTGCATACACATCTACCAGAGCATTTCCAAATCACAATATCCCACAAATCCCTTTTATCTTTTCTGCTTTTACATTTACATCATGTGCGTGTGGGCAGGAGAAAGGCAGTTTAAAAATTTAAATTCTCCAACAGCCTTAGTTAACGGCAGACGTGAGAGCAATAGATTGGGGCTGGGCCCACATTAGCCACCTAAGCGCAGTCAGCCCTTAGAATGTGCTGATTTAGCCCAGCCTTATAATTGCTGAATAATGACTTCGTTTCCATCTCACAAGTTGGGAAGTAAGTTGACAATTACTTCCCAACTACTCTCACCCTTTGGGAAGGAAATGTCTAAATGTGCAACTAAAACGTAAATCTTACCAAGGAGGACACTTAGTTTTTTTTTCATTTTTTGAAACTTTCCTTATGCATTTTACGTTTTAGTTGCACATTTAGCCAATACCCTTTGGGAAGGATGGAAGCGACCCTTTTTGTAAATAAAACGTGAAAGAAGATGAGAGGGCATTGCACTATTTTCAAAATTTAAGATGGGGAGTAAAAGAAGCAGGAGGGTGGTTGGGTCGAGATATGGAGAAGAAGCTGCGAAGACTCTCTAGGAGCTGTTACCCGAGACTGGTCACTTGGACACCAGTAAGTTTGCCGGTGTGGCGGGTAGAAAAATAGGCTCTGGTGCGTGGGTGGGGGGATGCTAATGGGGTGAAATATCCATCTAAATCAGCCGTGAAGTCTGGAAATTGGTGACTCTAGTTCCTGCGCCCTACGGATTGCAGGCAATTATATACATGAATGAATCTTATGGGGTACCTTTGCCAGTGGCGAATGAATGATGGATCATACTCATGAAAGAATTGCAGTTCAGGAGAGCACTAATTAGCCTCCGCCCTGGTCATAGCATCCACCCCATATTGTCTTTGGCAGGCGATAATTAGTATGAGTTCATTGACCGCGTAGGGGTCGGCTATAGTTAGGATGGCTTTCGAAACCATGCCAGGAGTGGGAAGTTCTTGGAGACTCTATGCAGCCAGGCCTTCAAATCATTATACTATGGAAAATCACCATTCGTTGGACTCTCGTACTAGAAATTTTAGGAGAATAGTTTCTGACCAAAACAAAACATAGGAATGGATTGTACGGTTTACATAGTTTGGAATATCTATTTGAACAGAGAATAGAAGGAACTCCTTGTTTCATTATGGAAAATGCTAGGGGTAAGCATTTATTTTGATTAGAAGTAATGATTGAAAGGTTTTATCATGATATGGAATTAATTAGCATTAACTTGTTGGCAAATAATGTTTGACCTTTATATATTATAAGAATTTAAAAGAGAATGAATGATTGAAATAATCGTGTGATGCTGATAAGTCTTAAGAGATTAGTTCACAACAATATCTCAATGAAACATTAGAATCCAAAATTTTAAGGAGGAATTTATCCACAATTTGAATCGTTTTCAAAACACTAATCTAAATGTTGTTGATTTATTTAATCTTATTAACTGAATTTAAGTAAGAAGGTGTTATAAAATAAATCTTTCCAAACTTCTTCTCAAGATAATTCCATTCTCTCAATTTATACTATAATATCCTTCTAGATTAGTCTTGGTTGTAATGTTTTGTGAAACTTAGCTCTGAGATTTGGTTGTAATTTTACTTCTTTAAGATTCAAAGGAAATCCTTGTCTCTCGAGTTTTTAATAAATTATTTTATTCTAGATTTGTAAGTTTCACAATCAAAATACTAATTAAAATAAATGTAATGTATTATGCCATATAATCCCACATGAAGTATTAGTCGTATACTTTATAGCCTATATTTCAATCATGGGCTAATCTTTATTGTTACTCTTTCCAGAAAAGTCACACTTTTTCTCATACCTTGTCTTGTCTCTTAAAATTGTCATATAGGAGATAATTCCAATATTTCACTAAGGTTATAGGACAATTTGTGTTGGCCTATTTATAAGAATTATTTGAGAATAAAAACTAACAATAATACAATAGTATTAAGATTATCAATAGACGCTTCCTATTAGGAAATATTTCAATGGTCTAGGATAACCAACCTCCTGAGTATGTATTCTTTAGAGATCCTGTAAGGAGAACTATGTGCAACTTTGCCCCGTAGGAAGCGGGAACATAGGCGAAAGTTGGATGAAGGATACCCTTGTGACCTCAAGTTAGTAGGGGTCGGGTTAATAGGGTATTACATATTGTATCTCAGCAACATACAACACATTAAGTTAACATATCATGTTTAAAAAAAATTGTTGGTATGTTTTTGCTTGAATTTTTGGGCATGATACAATAATTATCAGAAATCATCTCTAAATAACATGAAATATAATAAGAGATCGTCAACTTACATTTCTTAACATTTAACCATGGTCACGGTTACAATAATAACCTTACACAAGCTAACATGTTGAGTATCACTAATAATCAACTATAACACAAAATCTAATAAAGGATCATTGGTTAGCATTAAAATCATTAATCATCAAATGATACGATAAATCATTATACTCATTAACTAATATCAACATCAACATGGAATCAATTAGCAATGCCACAAGACCATTATATATCCAAGCTAGAGAATATAATTAGGTGACACTATAGAAATATTTCAAATATAGTTCCTTTAATGAAACAACACATATAATATTCTATCAACATCAATTTACTCATCCAAAGAATAAAAAGGATACATAAATAGATAGATGTATAAATAACATTCTAATATTAGGAGAATGATTTCCAAATAGTCATATAGTGACCAACCTAAAAGTATGTCCCAGATCATAACAAACAACATGCTAACACTAATGCATAATACAAATCATCAAATATGCACCTTCACATCAAGGTCCAATATGACCAATCATCACATACCCATCTCGGGGTCACTCAAATGAAAGCATGCAGGAGAGGCACTACAAAGTCTTGAATCAAAAATAATAATTTCATATAAGTACACATACATAATTTTTTAAGGGGAGATACATCTTAGAAAATCTGGTTACATGCTGGGAAGCTATAGATTGGGCCAAATCATCAGGGCAACATAGTGCTATGTTGCTCATTGATTATGAGAAGGCTTATGATCGTATTGATTGAAAATTTATCATGTTAATGCTAGAGTGCCTGGGGTTCCCACCCTTCTTTTTAAAAATGGTCTGTACCTTATTCTATGGAGCTGTGGCGGTAGTAGAGATCAATGGAATCATATCAGAATTCTTTGATCTTACTAGGTCCATTAGATATGGATGCCCTTTTGCCCCCTCCCTCTTTGTCATAGTTGCATACTCTCTCCATTACTTGCTTAGGGATGATACCCTATCTCCTTTAGTGAAAGGAATTTATCTCCCCAATGGACAAGAGGTGTCCAATATTCAATTTGCTGATGACACAACCATCCTACTGAACCTTGAATAGAATAATATGGTCCACCTTATGAACAAACGCAACTTGGTTTGTCTTGCCTCATGTAGTAAGATCTCTACCTCCAAGTCTATTATGCTAGGTTGGGATCACAACCCTCTGATATGGTGGGACAAGTTTGAATTAGAATGGGGAGGCCCTAACCACATTGTGAGATACTTAGGAATTCCATTTGTTGTGGATCCTAATATTAACGAAATGTGGTATTGGGTCAAGGATAGAATTATCAAGAAACTAAATAAGTGGAACAACAACCTCCTCTCCTTCACATAAAGAATACAAGTTTGCCAAAAGATCCTTTATTCTTACCCCATTTACTTCTCTTCTGCTTGGATTTTTAACCAAAATGAGTTTAGCCTTATTCAAAAGTTTTTCAGGGACTTTCTTTGGTCTAATGGTAGAGGACATAGAAAGTTTCATGTTTTCTTATGGGAATAGTACACTAGAGAGTAGGCCTGGGGTGGTCTAGGGCTGAAGGATCTCAGTACGCAAGGAATATCATTGGAAATTAAATGGATTGCTAAAGCCTCCATAGGGGAGGAACCATGGAAGATCTTGATTAGAAACAACATAACTAGGGCTCATCCTAGCAAATCCAAGTCCTAGACTAATTTTTTCTATTCAGACCTGCTTGGCATAGAGAGTAGTGTAGATGTGCAAGGGTCCAATGTCTTCAAATCCATCTGGAAGAGCTGGAAATATGTGAGGAAGTTACTGGGTAACTTTGTTCCTTTAGAAGGTAGAAGAGTGGTATGTGGCTCAAGGTCTCTGTGATGGAATTTGAAACATAAAAAAAAACCTCTGGCCTTATTACAAGGATGTTCCATGAGGAAATGGGTAGAGGGAGGTGTCAGTAAGTTTCAAGATGTGATTCAGAATGGAAACCTTATCCAATGGGAGATGATGGAATCAAAATTTGGGTTACCCAAATCTCAAATGAGAACTTATGCAATACTCTCTGTTGCATTTAACAATCTGGGGTTTGTGAATGAATGTTGTTCTCCTAACATGTGCTCCTTTCAGCCTACAAGGCTAGACAGTTCACCCTTACACATTATCAAGTCTAAATACATCTACCACCTACTTACCCATAATCCTGATATATTCTCCCATGCTAATTCCAAAAGGAAACTTGATGCTCCTATATCTGATTGGAACATATACTTTACCTCCATCTAGACCAAACCTATTGAACCCAAAATTCTCTATTTTTTTTATGGTGACTCCTTCTGCATAAGCTTCCCTTTAAGAAGCTTGGTGGTGATCCTAACATGTTCTCTATTTGTAAGTACCCTGAATCTATCTTTCATGTATTTTTTGAATGTCTCTTTTCCTCTAAAATCTAGAAGTTGTTTGGTCTCACTTATAATTCACACTTCAATAGTTTACATATCATTTCTGGGTGCATTAACAACAATAGATTTTGGAATGTTTTTTGGTCTATATTTTCTTCTATTATATTGTGGGTTATGTGGAAGGCTCATAATAATGATGTGTTGGCAGGGAAGGGCAGGAATCTTACTGAGTCTCTAAGGAGACTCATATACTTTGATGTTTCCTTGCAAGTCACACTAGTCATTAAAATGAAGGAAATCAAGTTCAAATCCTAAGAGATAGTAAGACCACCATTGAAAAGGACATAGCATGTGGCTATACTACCATGAAGTCTGGAACAAACTTTGACAACAGTCTTGTTGATTTCATAGACAAAGTTAAAAAGCCCAATCAGGAGATAGCTGCAGAAGGAAGAGCAATGGAGACTGTTGCAACTACCTACAAAGCCCATGAGATCATTAGATACAATGTTGTATCCCTTGATTACAATAAGTCAGATGCAGAACATGATACCTCTTTTGATTAAGTTTGGGAGCTGAATTTATAGTTATTTTTTTATAAACTAGGAAACAATTCTCAGTGATAGCAATTGTATTTTTTAGCCCCTTCTTGATCTAGTTGTGGACATCAATCCAGCCCATGATGTAATGTTTCATAAAATTTGATGTATCTACTTTTATAACCTCTGATATACAATATAAAAAAATAATTTCATATAAGACAAGAATGTTACATAAAAAGAATCCACTCGAACAAGGAAATGTTAGAATAACTGAGAGGGGGGGGGGGGGGAATCAGTGNGGGGGGGGGGGGGGGGGGGGAATCAGTGGCCTCAAATATATTCCAATTACTTAACCCAAAAAATTTGTACCACAATATTAAGCCTCTACTTATCTTCAATCCTACAAGATGAATGCTTTGAAATAATCTCAACAAATAACTACTGCTCTGAGTTCACTGTTAAACCTTATTCTTACTATTTACCGATTAGCAGTCTTTTATTTACCAAAATGTAGTAAATAACTTAGTGTATACCAATCAATCTAGATTAGTTATGTGTAATGCAAAACACTAAAGTAATGACTCATAAACACATTGACACATGGATTTTTAATGTGGAAACCCTGTTAAGGGGAAAAACCACTTGGGACCGGTAACCCAAAATTTTCACTCTTCTGAAGTGAGCTCAGTGAAGATCCAACCCTGTTAAAGGTTACAAACACACTGTTAGGTGTGACCTTGTTAGAGGATTTAAATAGAATAGTTTTTCACTTGATATCGGGCATCTCTATGCTACCTTTTATGACCAAACCTAGTGTAATTTTTCAAATGGTATCTGACATCTCATGCTATCTTCATGACCAAAATTTTTGATACTCCTTGGGATGTATCTCAATATAGAAAGGATTGTTAAGTCCTACTTAGTTAAGAGACTTTATGAATCAATGGTTAAATTGAAATAGTAAATGATATGTTCACATATACAACTTATACTTTGCAAATTTTCAGATTTGTTATAAGCTCATAATACCTTTATGATCAATGTATCTTTTCAATACCTTTGCTCCACTTCTTTCTGCTCGGTGATGTTGTGCTTCTCTATTGCTCGATGTCCGCAGAATTAGCTCTTTCCTTAGCTTGATTAATCAAGACTGTATGAAGTTGTTCTTCACCAGTTTCTCTCTAGCATCCTTCTTCTCTATTCACCCCTAATTCATAATGAATTAGCTTGTCTCTTTATAGACATGATTTCATCATTTCTCAATTCTTGACTTTCTTGTTCTTGGCATGATCCACAATTTTAGCCAATCTTTCTTTAAATATTTACTTCAGTTTTATCCCATAGATTTCTCCTTGACAACTGAAATAAAATAGCTTTAAATCTTTTACTTATCTCTGGCTTTAACTTATCGATGAAAATAATATTAACAACTAGTTAACTCCTTTATCTCTTGCCAGCTAAGTCTTTTGTCATTTTTGAACTTTAGTTCCTTTCAACACTTCATTTCTCCTCAAGCATCTCCGTTGGGGTAGTCTATCCGTCGGGGTTGTCTGTCTGTTGGGCATCACTGTAAAGTTCTGCTCTTCGGTAATTCTTGTGATTCTTCTCATCGGTAATTCTTGTCAGGTTTCTTTCTCGACCATCACTATGTCTTTACTCTTAGGTTCCTCTGTCTGTTGGGGTGGACTACCCATCAGTGTTTGAAGCCAATTAGTGTACTAATCTTTTATGCATTATTGAAAGCATAATATTTATCTCTCTGATTCTCTGAAGTCTTTGACACTTTATATACAACCAATCAAATTATATCAAGTTGACATCAATGAAAATACAATACATTAATTGATTTAATGTCTTGCATAAAATTTCAGTATCTTGGTGATTATCAACTTAACATATTCAAACATTCAATCAGTTATAGGTCATCAATATCCCCCTTTGGAATTGATGGAAACACACTACATTATCACACTATATTATTACTAATACAACATGAAATATAATAGTTTTAGTTCATCAATCTACCAATCTTATTGTTCTATAACCAATACAAATGTCTGGCTCTCGATAAGCTCATATAGCTTAGATTTATTTCTTGTAGAGTGCTTTCTTCATTCTTTAATCCCTTCACTGGATAGATGTAGAAGATTTTGATTCTTTCTCTAATCTTGTCTCTCCCTTTGACTATTCCTCTCCTTGATCATCTCTTTTTCCTTTGACAACAATAAGTCAAATTTTCCTTCATGATACTTCTCTCCCTTACAGGTTACATCTCTCCCTTAAGATATCTTCTCTCCCTTTGATGAATATTTCATATGTAATCTCTCCATTTGGATATTTTGGGTATTCTCTCCCTATGGATTCTTAGGAACTTCTCTCCCTTTGACAACAATGCCAAAATAAAACTTTTATCATGCCAAAGTTATATCCTTTCACCTTTTCATAATATACTCCTTGAATTTCCCTATCCATCAACAATACAGTGACTCTGGTGTTCGGTGTAGATATGTACCTTTCTATATACTTATGTATCTTTGGAGTCCATCTCTTTTCTTGCATAAAAATAAATGATCTTTTGATTATGTGTAGGCTGATGCAGCCTCCTAGTCAGCTTACTGACCAATAGACAAGGGTCGGACCCCTGGTCTGTTTCTTAGGTACTCAAATGTATCTTTAGGCATGACTTGGTGAATATGTCAGCTAATTGTTCCTTTGATTGAACATATTCTAGTATCACCTCTTTTTCTTGCACTTGTTCTCTTAAGTAATGATACTTGATAGCAATATGCTTAGTCTTATCATGCATGACTGAATTCTTAGAAATGTTTATTGCACTGGTATTATTGCAATAGATAATCACTAGTTCAAGAATTTTCATATTTATACCTTCTAGAAATTGTTTGATCCATGCAATATTAGAGCATTTTCTAGCAGCAACCATATATTCTTCTTCTGCAGTAGATTGTGAGATGTGTCCTTGCTTCTTGTTGATCCATGTGACAAGTCTGTCACCCATGAAGAATGTTCCTCCAGTTGTGCTCTTTCAGTCATCTAAGTTTCCATCCCAATCAATATATATATATATATAGACTTGAAGCTCAAATTTGCCTTCTCTTTTATACCATAAGCCATAGTCCTCGATGTTCTTTAGATAACTCAGAATTTTGTTGACAACTATCACGTGTGATTCTTTGGGATTAGTAGATAATCTTGCAACTATTCCAATTGCATGTGCTATATCTAGTCTAGTATGATCAACATACATTAGTTTTCCAAACATTGATCTATGCAAGGTCTGATTTACCTCATTTGATTTGTCTTCTTTTGTCATCTTACATATGGTTTCCATAGGTGTTCGAACTAGTTTGGAATCTTCCATCTTGAATATCTTTAGCACTTCCTTGATGTATTTGGATTGAGTGATATATATGCCTGCATCTTGTTGAAGAATCTGTAGACCAAGAAAGAATTTGATCTCCCCAAACATTGACATCTCAAATTATTTTCTCTTTTCATTAGCAAAGAATTTACATAACATTTCATTACCCTTAAATATGATATCATCAAAAAATATTTCAGCAATCAGAATATTACCATCGGTATCTTCTTATATTACCATCGGTATCTTCTTTTAAGTATAGATTGCTATTTTTACTTGTTCTTACAAGTTCAATGCTTATGAGATAGGAGTGAAGTCTTTCATACCAGGCTCTATTTGTTTGTTTCAATCCATACAAGGCTTTATGTAGTCTACATACCATGTTCCTCCTATCTGGATCAACAAACCCTTCTGGTTGTTCAATGTATACCTCTTCTTCTAGTATTCCATTTAGGAATACAGATTTGACAGCCATCTACCTTGAATCATTTGAATGTAGCATAAGCAAGTAAGATTATTACTCCTAGTCTAGCAACGGGTGCAAAGGTTTCTCCATAATCAATACCTTCTTCTTGTGCATACCCCTTGCATACTAACCTTGCTTTGTTTCTTGTGACTTCTCCATTCTCATTCTGCTTGTTTCTGGATATCCATTTGGTACCGATGACATTATTGTCATCTGGTCTTGGTAACAGTGTCCATGTCTTGTTCTTATCAATCTGTTATATCTCTTCATTCATAGCACTGACCCATTCTTCATTTTCAAGTGCAGTATTAATAGATTTAAGCTCAAAATCATAAAGTAAACATCTAGTGTTTAGTGACTTCTTGTTCTCATTCTAGCCTTCTTGTCTCCTATGATCTGATTATGTGGATGATGTCTTCTGACATACTTGGCAAGTTTTGGTTCAGCTCTTTGTCCATTATTCTGATCATCATCTTGACCTTCATTCTTATCGTCATCACTTGGAAAAATATTTTAAGGATTTTCCTAATTTTTTGTGATTGTAGCCTAATGCTCGAGTGCAATGTTCTATTTCTCGGGAGTGATACACTATTGTTTTGGTAGAGTGTTAGGTTATTTAGTGTAAACAAACCTATTGTAGTCTTCTAGTTCTCTTTTACTTTCCTCATCATTTTATTTTCATATTAATCTATTCTGATATTTCCACTTTCAATGATTTTGTTAGAGGACTTGTTAAGACATTTATAAGCCTTTCTCTTGGTGGAATACCCTAGAAAGATACCTTCATCACTTTTGGAGTCAAGTTTTCCATTTCTATCATCTTTCAAAACATAACATTGACTACCATAAATTTTGAAGTAACTTACATTGGGTGGGTAACCATACCATAGCTTATAGGGTGTCTTCTTGGTGTCTTTATTCAATTGTACTTTATTTAATGTGTAGATAGTAGTATTGGAAACTTCCCTCTAGAATGTTTGAGTGATTCTTTTTCTCAGTCATCAGTGTTCTTGCACAATCAATAATGGATCTGTTTCTCCTTTTAGCAATCCCATTTTTCTGTGGTGTTCTTGGTGCAGAACCCTGTCTTTTAATTCCATGCTCATTGAAATAGTTAGTGAATTCATCAGAAACAATTCTCCTCCTCTTTCTGATCTTAAGCATTTCAATTCCTTACCACTTTGTTTTTATACCATAGCCTTATACCATTTAAACATCTTGAATGCTTTTGATTTTTCTTTTATGAACATAAGTGTCATCATTCTAGAATAATCATCAACAAAGAGAATGAAATATCTATCACCATAGAATAGTATGGACTAATTCTAGAATAGCATTAGATGTGTGGGCTTTACTCTTGAAAATACACTTTGTCATCTTACCTTTTTGACAATTCTTACACATGATATGCTCGGGTTTTGACATGCTCAGTAAGCCTCTTACTTTCCTTTTATTGCTTATCTTAATCATGTTGTCAAAATTCACATGACACAATCTCTTATGCCACAACTATATGTCTTCATTTCTAGCCATCAAACAAGTAGTGTTTATATCATCAAGATAAAAAAGGAAACTGATGTAGAGTGGGCAACCAGAAGTCCCAAAAGAGACAAGTAGATGCTTCAAATCTTCAAACTCAAGAAGTACACCACCAAGTCAGGTGTTCCCAATATGCAAAGTGCCTCTACACTTATCAAAAGTGTAGAAATGACTTGATTCTAGGTTATCAGAACCTACTCCCAATAGGGGAACCTAATCACTAGGTTCACACAAGACTTCAAACCCAACTTCTAATAGTTGGCTACTAGGCACATCTACTAGAATTACTGAAATTCCCCATAAAGTGACTCCAAGGACTAGGGGTGACCTATAATCTAGGATTTGGTCTATTTAGGTCCCTAAGACAAGGATTCAATGATCCTATTCAACTTGTACGACCCTTTGAATATAGTTTCTTTGAAAACCCAACTTCTTGCTCATAGCCTTTTCAGTTAGGAAATTGGACTTAGTTTTAGATTATCCCACACAACCCTCTAAACAGAATAGGTATATAGATACCCTTTATTCCCAAAGGGATTATACTTAAGCATCAAAACATGGAAGTGAAAGGAAGACGAGAAAACACTTAGTTTTGATAAGACAATTATGCCTAATTAAGTCTGCATTTGCACAAGTGCTATTTTCCTACAACAAATATCCAAACCAACAATTGGAACATGTGATTACATACATAAGGGTATTCCACACCAATTTATAGGTCTTGGTGAATCCCCAAAGGGAAGTTATGTGGATTGTCCTAATTCGCTAGTTGGTGCACACATGGACATGTACACCTAGGGCATCATGACAAACCCATCTTCCTACATTTTGTCAAACCCAACCTGCATAATCTTAAAGAGAAATATCAAAACATGATTTCCACAAAGGGCCATTATATTCCCATGGTGGAAACAAGAAATATGCACAATTTTCTATGAAACCCTGATTTAGGGCCTACAAACGAAGAAGGGAGAGTAAAAATGTAATAACTTTCAATTGGAAGAAGATTAGAACATGAGACCAATTGTAAATGAAATAAAATTCAAAAGGATACCTTAATCTACTGTCCTTTCATTCCAATGATTCCATACCCATCCATACAAATTGACTGTTTCTTAGAATTGCAGGAAAATTGGTCGATTTTATTGATTTGAATGCCAAAATTACATCAGATCAGCCTACCACCCACCTATAAGGGCTTATGTAGGAATTACCAATGGTTACATCCCATTTCCAAACTAATTAGCCATTTGGGAATGAGTTTTACAAATTTTGAGAAAAGTTGTCAAAGTTGCTTAAAAGTTACTTGACAACGTTTTAGCAATTTTGCACTCTATGTGACCAAACTTGGTCTAGACCTAAAATTTATGATCCATTATGGACCAAAACATATAAAAACATGAAAATATAATAAATTTACCTATTACTAAGGTTTGGGACACTATTTGACCAATAGTTGACCAAGGGCTTATAAATGCCAATCTTGGGACTAGGTCTTACAAAGATGTGTCCAATAAGAAGTCTTTAAGACTAACATGTCCTATGGACTATTATGGAATTAAGGGAGTCTAGGAATTCCAAAGGAAAACTTAGTTTGTCTAGGGTGCTCCTTCACCATACTCCCCATGAGGATTTGAACTCAATTTCCCACTTGAGGTTAATTGATCAGGGGTGATGCCATGTTGTTTGATTTGCTCCTCTGTCATCCAAGTAGCATCAATATTAGGGAGTCCTTTCCACTTGACCAGGTATTGCATATACTTTTGTTTCCTTGTTTTCTTTAGCATCTTGGACTCAAGAATTATTTCCAACTCCAATGGTTTTCTTTGTGGAGATTTGTTACATAGTCTCCATCTTTCTCTTCTTATGGATCCTGCACATTTGTTACATCTGAAACACATTTGTAAGGGGTGAGGTCTGCAACATCAAATATAGGAGAGATAAATAAGGTGGGAGGAAGAGAGATTTCATAAGTATTTTCACCCATCTTATTTAGAATGGTGCATGGCCCAACTTTCTTCATGTGTAGCTTTGAGTATTTGTCCTTAGGTAGTCTCTCTTTCCTTAGTTATGCCCATACCTTATCTCCAATCTAGAAATGATTCTCTCTCCTTTTCTTATCTTCCTATGCTTTGTATTTCATGGTGGACTACTGCAATGTGTCTTTTACTTCTGCCTGAACTTTGGTGATTAGCTTTGCTAGATCTTCACCTTGTGCACTCACTCTAAAATCTGAAGGTAACTCTACTAAGTCTAGAGGACCCTTGGGGTGCAAGCCATAGACAGTTTGGAAGGGTGCTTTTCCTGTAGACCTGTTTAAAGAGTCATTAAAATAAAAAAATTCTTGGAGAAGTATCATATCCCAACTTTGAGTATACTATTTTTTGAGGCACCAGAGGATATTTCCAAGTGACCTATTCACCACCTCTATTTTCCCATCTATTTGAGGGTGATAGGCAGAGCTATAGGTCAGATTTGTGCCAAGCTTTTTGAAAAGAGTCCTCCAAAAATGTGCTTGAAATTTAACATCTCTATCTGAAACTATTGTCTGAGGCAATCCATGAATTTTGACTACTTCTTTGAAGAAGAGATGTACTATGTGTGAGGCATCATTTGTACTTTTGCAAGGAACAAAATGCACCATTTTTCTAAATCTGTCAACTATGAAAAAAATGTTATCATACCCCTATTTTCTTCTTGGTAGACCCATTACAAAATCCATGGAGATGGATTCCCAAGGTCTAGTGGGTATAGGTAGAGGCTGGTATAAGCCTTGGTTAGTGGTTACTCCTGTAGCTTGCTGATAAATGGAACATGATTCAACAAATTCTCTGACATCCTTACCCAATTTTGGCCCAAAATAACTTCTCTTTACCAAGGTTGTTGTCTTGTCTATTCCAAAGTGACCTCCCATGCCACCACAATTCATTTCTCTGATTATATTTGTTCTCATGGAACACTTGAGAATACATAACTGAGCCCCTTTAAACAAAATATTATTTGGATTAGAAATTCACAAAAATTAGTGTGATACCTACCTATTAGATTTGTGCACACCTCAAAGGCTTCTCTAAAGTTTGGATCCCCTGCATATAAGTTTTTGAGTGAGTCAATGCTCACACTCTGAAGTTGAGCTTCTTCAGTCAATCCAACCCTTCTGCTAAGTGCATCGGCCACCTTGTTGGCTAGTCCCTTTTTGTTCTTTATATTGAATGTGTATGCCTGTAGTTGTTCCATCCATTTTATATGTCTAACCCCTCATTTTTCCCGAGTATTGAAGAAACTCAATGCATGGTTATCAGTGAAAACTATAAAATCCTTTGGAAGAAAATAATGCTCCATTTGTTAGTTCTTGGACCATGGAATATAATTCTAAATCATAAGTAGAGTAATTTTTCTTTGCATCATTTAATTTTTCACAAAGAATGCCACAACCTTACCTTCTTGGCTTAGGACAACACCTATTGCCAAATTACTTGCATCTGTCTCCACAACAAACACTTTGTTGAAATCAGGTAGGGTTATGATTGGATATTGGGATACCCTATTCTTGATGTATTGGAAAGCATCACTAGCCTCTTTCATCCATACAAACTTAATCTTTTTACCACCTTTAATGGTGTCCAACATAGGTGCACACACATGACTAAAAGTTTTAATAAATTTTCTATAAAAAGTGGAAACACCATGAAAGCTTCTAACATCACCTTGGTTCTTTGGTGGAGGCTAGTTGACAATTGCTTCAACCTTTTTAGGGTCTATTTTTAGGGTGCCTTGTGAGATGACAAACCCTAGGAACATAATTTCCTTCTTCATAAACATGCACTTCTCCAAGTTAATCACTAACTTGTGTTGATGAAGTCTCCTCAAAACCTATTCCACATGTTCATGATGTTCTTCTCTGCTATGACTGTAAATCAGATGTCATCCGGATAGATTACAAAAAAATTTCCTATAAAATCAATAAAAATCTCATTCATGAGCCTCATAAATGTGCTTGGGTCATTGCTTAACCCAAAAAGCATGACAAGCCATTCAAAAAGGCCTTCAATTGTTTTAAATGCAGTCTTCCATTCATCTCCTAGCTTTATTCTGATTTGGTGATATCCAGATTTTAAATCAATTTTTGTGAAGTAACATGCATTTTCCAATTGATCAAGCAAATCCTCCATTCTTGGAATGGGAAATATGTATCTTATTGTGATATTTTTTATGGCCCTACTATTTGTACATAACCTCCACTTTCCATCTTTCTTGGGTACTAGGACTAATGGGATAACACATGGGTTAAGGCTCTTTTGAATCAGTCCTTTTTCAAGCAACTCACTGATTTGTCTTGCAATATCTGCATTTTGAGTAGGGTCATCTTATAAGGTGATTTATTTTGTAAGGAGGAGCCACATATCAGGTCTATTTGATGACTGATATCTCTTAAGGGAGGGAGGCTTGTGGGCAGGTTGCTAGCAGTGATATCACTATATTTATTTAACAATTCCTTAACTTCATTTGGTATGGGATCCTTATCATCAGATCTTATGCCATCCTTGGGCTTAGAAATTAGGACAAAAGCTTCAGCCTTGGGTTCTTTTAATACTTGCAGCATTTCCTTAGCACCTAAGGTGATAATAGTAGGTTCTTTCTCTATTTTTTGAATTAGGTAGGGGCTTCATGGTAAAAGTTTCCCTATTCTTAGTGATGGATTAGGTTTTCTTCCTACAATGATGTGTGGCATCCACATCATATTGCCAAGGTCTACCTAGTAAGATGTGGGAAGCATCCATTTCCACTACATCACAAAGTACTTTATCTTTGAAATTTTCTATAGAAAATTTTACCCATGCTTGTTTAGTTACTAAAGTTTGTTGGCCTTTGGTTAGCCAAGAGACATGGTAGGGAAAGGGATGTGGTTTCTTAGGTAGATTCAGTATTTGAACCATTTCAAAAGATAGTAAATTATTAGTTTAACCAGAATCTATTAGTAGATTACATACCTTTCTATGGCATTTGATTTTTGTCCTGAATAGGTTCTTCCTTTGAGGTGGTTCTTGGCTTTGTGGTACTTGTAGAAAAACTTGCCTCATCATCAAACATGCTCCTTCCTCTAGTTCTAGATCCATTGGGTTGGTTTTTTCCTCTTTCTTATCCTCTTGAATGAGTTGTGTCCTCCTTTCCCCTTGATTGTTGTTATTTCTTTTCTCAGGGCACCTTCCTGCATGGTGTCCAAGTTGGTTGCAGTAGTAACATTTTAGAGGTCCATTACCTCTTCTTGCATTTTTTCTCCCTCTATTGAAAGGTATCCTTCCTTTGAAGTTTCCTCTAAAATTGGATTCATTATTTTCTTTACCTCCTTGGCCTTGGTCAGGGTTCTTGCTGCTACTGCCACTATATTGTCCTCTATTCCAAGAGGTGCCTCTTCCTCTAAAATTCTTTCCACCATCATTCCTTTTTCCTTTGCCAAAGTATTGTTTTCTTCTCCATTTATCCTCTACCTTGATTTCCATTTGATAACATATGTTTACTGATGTAGGGTAATGTAGGATAAGTTCTTCTTGAATGGACACTTTGAAACCATTCATGTACCTTGCTAACTTCTCTTCCTCATTCTCTGTTGCATTAGTCTTCATACATAGTTTTAGGAACTCCTCAGTGTATGAGCCTACATCCATGTCTTTCTTCTTTAGGTTTTGATTCCTTTTATGGATTTGCACCCATTAATCTTCAAGTACATATGTCTCCTTTATCAGTGCTATCATCTTGTTCCATGAAGTGATCATGTTTCTGCCATTCTTCATCCTCTATATTTAGGGCTGTTCCCTTCAACTTGGATTTTTCCATCTTTACTCTTTGTTTCTAAAAGATGTCTTCACACTCAAAGAATCTTGTCAAAGCCTCAATCCAATCTAAGGCCAAATCTGCAATCATCTTTCCACAAAAATCTGGCAAGTCCAACTTCTCATCCATGGTTCTTCTCCCCATAGAATTTAGGGAATCTATGAGGGGTATTTGGTGTGCAGGGATGTTCTCATTTTGATGAGGAGTGTCATCTTCTTCTTCACTCCCTTCTTCCACTCCAGACATGTCTTTTTTTCCCCTCTCTACTTTGTTCTTGAGTTCTTGAAGCCTCCTAGTCAGAGATGCATTCACTACCCTCTGTTCTCTCACCATCCTTGCAAGTTATATGTTTGTAACCCTTGCAAGGATTTCTTCCTCCTCAGGAGAAGACATAGCTTTGATACCACTTGATGTAGAGTGGGCAGCCATAAGTCCCAAAAGAGACAAGTAGATGCTTAAAATCTTCAAACTCAAGAAGTACACCACCAAGTCAGGTGTTCCCAATATGCAAAGTGCCTCTACACTTATCACAAGTGCAGAAATGACTTGATTCTAGGTTATCACAACCTACTCCCAACAGGGGAACCTAATCACTAGGTTCACACAAGCCTTCAACCCCAACTTCCAATAGTTGGCTGCTAGGCACATCTGCTAGAATTACTCAAATTCCTCATAAAGTGACTCCAAGGACTAGGGTTGACCTATACTCTAGGATTTGGCCTATTTAGGTCCCTAAGAACAACATTCAATGACCCTATTCAACTTGTGTAACCCTTTGAACATAGTTCCTTTGAAAACCCAACTTCTTGCTTGTAGCCTTTTTTAGTTTAGAAATTGGACTTAGTTTTAGTCACAACCCTCTAAAAAGAATAGGGATCCAGACACCGTTTATGCCCAAAGGGATTAGAATTAAGTACCAAAACATGGAAGTGAAAGGAAGACAGGAAAGCACTTAGTTTTGATAAGATAATTAGGCCTAATTAGGTCTACATTTGCACTACAAGTGCTATTTCCCTAAAAAAAATATCCAAACCAACAATTGGAACATGTGAGGACATACATAAGGGTCTTCCACACTGAGTTATTGGCCTTGGTGAATCCCCAAAGGGAAATTATGTGGACTATCCTAATTCATTGGTTGGTGCACACATGGACATGTACACCTAGGGCATCATGGAAAACCCATCTCCCTACATTTTTTCAAACCCAACCTGCATAATCTTAAAGATAAATATCAAAACATGATTTCCACCAAGGGCCATTAGATTCCCATGGTGGAAACAAGAAATATGCAAAATTTTCTATGAAACCTTGATTTAGGGCCTACAAACCAAGAATGGAGAGTAAAAATGTAGTAACTTTTGATGGACAGAAGATTAGAACATGAGACCAATTGTAAATGAAATCTAATTAAAAAGGATACCTTAATATGTTATCCTTTCATTCCAATTCTTTTGTACCCATCCGTACAAATTGACTATTTCTTAGAATTGCAAGAAAATTGGTTGATTTTTTTGATTTGAATACTGGAACATTACATGAGATCATCCTAGCACCCACCTATAAGGGCTTATGTAGGAATTACCAATGGTTAGATCCCATTTTAAAAATAATTAGCCATTTGGGAATGATTTTTACAAAGTTTGACAAAAGTTGTCAAAGTTGCTTAAAAGTTGCTTGACAATTTTTTAGCAATTTTGCACTCTAGGTGACCAAACTTGGTCTAAACCTAAAAGTTATGATCTCTTATAGACCAAAACATATAAAAACATGAAAATATAAAATTTTTACCTATTTCTAAGGTTTGGGACACTAGTTGACCAATAGTTGACCAAGGGCAAGTATAAATGCAAATCTTCGGACTAGGTCTTACAAAGACATGTCCAAAAAGAAATCTTTAAGACCAACATGTCCTATGGACTATTATGGAATTGAGGGAGTATAGGAATGCCAAATGAAAACTTATTTTTTCTAGGGTGCTCCTATACTATTTACCTTTTGTCTATTCACCAGTTCTGATCAACCTTCCTAATTCATTAAAGATCTTTGCCTTCTTATTCTCAAATGTTACTCGGTGACCTGTATTATTCAACTTTGAAACACTCAATAGATTATAATTAACTCCTTTTACCCAGTAAGAATTTTCACATTTGATCAGGTTATGTAGCATTATAGTTCCTTTACCTTCAACTAAACAAGGTGTGTCATTATCATTCTTACTGATCCACCATTATAGTACTCAAAAGTTTCAAACTTTTTTTTGTCAACAGTCATGTGGTGAGTGCAGCCACTATCTATAATCTAGACATCATTCTTACTAACCTTAGCTATGAGTGCAATGTCTACATACCTTTCTTCTTTGTCTGAATCATCCTTCATTGCTACAAATACCATCTCAATGTCTTCATTAGATTCGGTGTCAGTATCTCCATCTCTGTTCTCAGCTAGGTAACAAGCTTTCTTCCCTTTGTCCTTGTAGTTTTAGGTATCTCTTCTGTTAGATTATCGGTTGCTTTGGTAATATCCATTGTCACTTCTATAAAACTTCTTTTCATATGATCTGTCATTACTTCTATCATATTTTCTTCTGTTAGAACATCTAGCAGCAAAATGTCCAATCTCTTTACAATTAAAAAATACAAGTGGTAATTTACCTTTGTATCTACCTTTGCCTCTCTACAATCTTCTAGCCATTAGTGCTTCAATTTCATGAAGGTCTTGGTCATCACTATCACTTTCACTATCATTTCTAATAGTGTGTTTATGACTTGACTTACTTATTTTCAAAGAAGATTTGAATACTGACTCAATAGATGGTAGGACATTGTTATCAAAGTTATTCATCTCAAATGAAATCAATCTACCAACCAAGCTATCTAGAGTGAAATTATTGTTTTCTACTACTCTCATTTCTTGTATAGCGGATACTATAATAGCATATACAAATAGTAAGGCTCTTAGGATTTTACTTACCACTATCTCTTCTTCAAGTATGTCTCCAACTCCTTGGATAGCATAGACTAATTCTTTTATTCTGTAGCTATACCGCGTGATATATTCTTCTTTTCTCATTCTTAGGTCATCAAATTTACCTCTTAGGCTTTCTACCTTAGCTCTTAGTACATTAGCATCTCCTCCATGTACCAGCTTCAATTTATCCCACATTTTCTTTGCAGAGGTGTTGTTTTTGACATCTTCAAATTCAACATTAGAGAGAGAGGAAGCAAGTTCTATCATTATGCAATTATGCTCATGCTTTTCTCTTAATTGCTCAAGTGTGTGAGGTCCTGTAGGTAACACAAATTCAGTATCTAAGTATTGAACAACATTATTTTCAATACCTGATAGGTGGAGTCTTATTCTACTTTGCCATGATGCAAATTTGTCCTTGTTCAACTTGGGCACATCTCATTTGCTCATCTTGTGATCGTTTTCTTGGGACTTGAAACCTTCCTTCTAAGGAGACAAGCTCTAATACCAATTGTTAGAATAAATAAGTGGGAGGGGTGAATCAATGGCCTCAAATATATTTCTAATTATATTAGCACCACAACATTAAGCCTCTAGTTATCTTCAGTCCTACAAGATGAATGCCTTGAAATAATCTCAATAAATAACTACTGCTTGGAGTTCACTGTTAAACCTTATTCTTACTGTTTACCAATTAGTAGTCTTTTATTTACTGAAATGCAACTTAAATAACTTAGTGTATACCGATTAATCTAGATTAGTTATGTGTAATGAAAAACACTAAAGCATTATCAGATGTCCGATAATATTTTATGTGCAATAATATCAGATATTCGATAATATCAAATATCTGATATTCATCAGTCATAATATATTGTTGCCCGCGGTTGCGTTCAACATTTTGATTGTGAAAACGTTGAAGCAGCGAGAAGCTGAGTCCCTAAAATCACATATCATATACCTATCTGATATCAGATTTGCTACAGTACACAAGGTAAGTGAAATTTTGTAGTTTCACTCTTTTTTTTTGTTTTTGCATTGAAATTTATTGTTTTTTTTTAAAAACTAGGTTTTATATGATATTGTGTATTGGTTTTTAAAATTGATAATAAACTAGAGTTGAAATTTATATTGTTTATTCTATTTTGTTTTTGAATCAGACATGGATTCAGACCAATCCAAAAACCCTCCTTCTCAATCCGCGAACAATCCAAAATCACCTTAAAACAATCCCTCGCCTTCAGAAGACCAACCGTTCTCAAACCCTCGACTAATACAGGATCTCATAAGAGATAATACAAATCAGCTTAGAGGATATCATAACACATATACAAATATCCCCACCTTGTGTCCCATGTTTTCCACGCTGAACTCCATTATTGAGAGCATGGAGAAACTGACAGAACAACACAATGATGCACTTCTTTGACGTGAATCCATGCATGCCCAATTTGATGATGGGCTTGACTATGATCAAGTTATGTATCTAAACATAACAAAACATGGCATATGTAACATTTTTCTTGATCCCAAAACTGGTTTAAAAGTGGACCCTAAAAAAACCAAGTTGTCAATTAAATGGTGTACAAATGATGCATACGTGACAACTTTTGGGATCGCTCGTGGATGGTTTTTGATAGACCACCCCACAGTAATTTGGATGTCCCATTCTATTTCATTCAAAAATTATATGATGAATTTGTGCTCGATCACAAAGTCAATTACTGGAGCATGAGACAGAACTAGGGCATGGGCTTAGGCACTCCCTACGATAGGCCAGGGGCACAGCGGGTGAAATCCCACACTTATGTCCCCCCTCTTGAGATTTCACAACCTCCCACTGTACAACATCCTGACATTATTGTCAAGGCTAGCTCACAGACTATTCAAGTCATTCACGCCTTGAGTGATCTACTCATTAGGCAGAGTGTGGCATTGTTGCCTCCTCATAATGATGCATCTATCCCTTCCACATCCTCCATGAGCTCACATATTTGTGTGCCTCATACTTGCATTATGTGTAAGAATATGTGCTCGGGTCCCCTGAATGATAGTGATGCATATAACTATGTGTTCAAGGTGGACAATACTACATAGAACACTTCAGGCACTGAAGCACCCCATGGAGATGTGCATCAAGGGCATATAGAGCCATGGACTCCTACTATTACAGTAAGAGTAAACAATCAATTTGTTACATTGTATTTAATTTTAAACATTCATATTTTTAATAGAATTCTCTTATAATGATTGCCCACTTATGTTTTTTTATACATGTTTCATTTATGTCTAGTTGATGACAGAGGAGGAGATGGTACAAGTGGAGGGGTCCATGCTTTCGGCCATTTCATTTGGCCTTGACACTTCCACGGTACATACATTTTAATGTACTCATTGGTTTCCTTTTATTATAATATTGTATACATGTATTTTCTAATTTTTATAATCATCTTATTACATACTGATGCAGGTTTCACCAATTGCCACTGGAGGGCAATGTGAGGGGTTTTAGTTGTCTGGTGTTGACAAGGGGAAGGTAATTAAGTATTTTAGATTGATTACACATACATGTATACTTGTCACTTGTGTGTACTCATTTTTAATTACATGTTTTATTTGATAGAGGGTGGTGTATGATGATATCGTGAGACCGGTTCACCATGATAGAGTCACAGGCATCTCAATTCGCAGTGATAGCCCCATAGTACATATATTTATAAATTTATTTGTGTGTATTTTACTATCAAGTATATATTTAATATGATCAAGTCATGATTGTATGAAACTTATCTGTTTGACTTTTTAGATCACCCCTAGTTTGAGGGAGGTACCATGCCAAGGGCTTGTATCAGTGATGACCCAACCAAAATTTCCTGAAGAAATTTCCATAGAGGTAAGTTTTTATGTTAATTGAGTTATATTTAAAACATGTATTTGCTACCAATGATTTAACATTAAATAGTATAAGTCTTACATCAATCTCATGTTTGCAAACATATATATAGGCCAGAGTCGACATTGGTGGCATTGTCCCTTCACAACTAAAGACATATATTAGGTCTCTTGACCACATGAGGAGAGCGAGAAGTGAGGTACATGAGAGTTCAATTTAAAAAAAAATTATTATTGTTGACGATGATTTTAAATTTTTATTTATTATTTGTAGAAACCATATAAATTAAGTAATCTAACTTGGTGTTTCACTTTTGTGTTTGAATGTAGGATCCATCAGAGCCAAAGACTAGCTCGAAGAGACTTCACTTTGATCATCCACCAATAGAATAGAATGTCCTACAAACATTTTTAGTTGAACTTCTTATGTTGAGATGCCATATGGCACATTTTGAGATGGCGTATGCCATATTGTATCTAGACATGAACTGAATTTGTAAATTTTTGGAGATGGCATGTGCCACATTTTGTACAAAAATATTTCATATATACATATGTACATGTTCTTTTCTGATTATTTTATCTTTTTCATGTGTACTGTGTGTGTATCATTTCCATATTATATCTTTGGCATGTGTTGTATGTATGTATTATTTCCATATTATATCTTTACATCATGCATTTTATTTATGTATGTATGTTCATTTTTATGTTATATCTTTTTCATGTGTTGTATGTATGTATTATTTTCATACTACAGATCTTCATTCTCCATTAGCCATCTGGTGCACTATACTTTTGAGAGCACCAAAATGTTGATTGCAAAATTCATGGTAGATAGGAGTGCAATTGATTAATGTTTTGTCAAATGCATTATGTTATTTAACATTTATTTTACATGTGTTTATTTGAAAGACTCCATTGTTGCTATTTTGGGATAACTAAACCTCTGATTTGGTTTTCAATCTCCTTCATACATACATGTGGCATGCCCACTGAGACAACCTTTGATCCTTTATAGATTTGGTTTTCATTTGATTAATGTTATTATTTTGATGTTACACTATGTTTGAATAGATCTAAAAGTAATTTTCATGCTTTTTTTGTAATCCTTGCAGTCAATGTAATGCACTTCTTCATACTTCTTCATATTCCTACCATTCAATCATGCTCCAAACTCCATGTTATGCATCCTTCATTCAATAGGCTTCTACAACCACAATCATCAACCTTGCTTTCATAGGTGTTCCTAACTCCTCTAAGGACCCCAACACACTTGTTTCACCCATATACCAAGCCACAAACTCTTCCTTGAAGATATTCCGTCTCCTTCACAAATCTGTCCAGTCATACACTGTCCTAGTAGTACAACAGCAAGGGTTTTTAAATATTTTCTCAAAATAGTTCCAAACAACTCTTAAAACCAATCACATATATGAATACCCTTTTTCAATATCATTAACATATCTCAGAACTGACCCCTTTTGTTCTGGACCATCCTACTCAACGTTTCCACTGTCAGTGAACTTAGAGGGCTAATTCGATCACTTTTCCAAAGCAACTACTAATGCATCTTCACCCTAGACCTTGAGACTTTCAAAAGATTCATAAAATGACCCCACACTATGGATTCTACAACTAATTTGATTATAAGACCTCTCTAAGTGCAAAAGCCCTAATTTGCTTCTCAACAACCCCTAAAATCTAGGGCTTGGTCAATGTACAACCTCCCAACACCATAGCCTCAAATAAATGGATGATTTACCATCCTTATACCATCATAACATGGATTCAAACACAAAATCACCACCTCCAATGGCTAAATCCTCTATTTCTATAACCATGCACCATGCATGCAACCCTTGAATACTGTCAAACTCACTCATTCATCCATAATTTGGGAATTTTGATGTTTCCAAGGGTCTGAGACTAATTAATTTCATATTTGGGTGTTTTAGGACATAATTAACTACTGTCCAAGAGGGGGAGTCTTTGGGTTAAGTTTATGATCTAGTTCCTTTGTAATTTTGCTTATTTTTGTGTATTTTTGAGGTCTCAAAGTTGTAATAGTAGGGTATGGTCCAAAACAACCTACCTCTTTCTTTGCATATGTTGGCAATATTGATAAAGGGTTTTTGAAAACCCCATTTTTTCTCCAAGTGATTCAAAAATTTTTGGAGTTAGGGGTTTTGGAAGGTCGTTGATGTCTTAAAATAGTGAACTAGGTCTCCTAGAAAATTCCAAGCATTTTGTGCATAATCCATAGAATCTGACTCCATAATTATTTGATTCCTTTTGAATATGGTTTAATTAGGTCTCTTGTGGCATTAGAAACCTTGATTCAAGTTGTTGGGTTGAAATCTCATTTTTAGTTAGTGCACCTTGGGAACACTTCGGTCTGACAGGGACTAGAATGTTCTTGGTGCTACATGAGTGAAGAAAGGTCTCCCCTAGCATTTACCCAACCAACTAGAGCCAATGGAGCTGACAGTTTGGTCCCACAATGAACGGTTTGAAAGAAGCACCATTGAGAAACTTTCAATAGAGCAACAATGTCACTTTTTGCACCAACTGAGATCTAGTCGCCAAATGGAATCAAAGTGGAATCTCCTAGAGCCAAGACACATTATTTTAGGCCTTCCCAAGATGGTCCTTGTGCACTTCAAAGATCTTTGATATCTCTCATGAGGTTTGAGATATGGATCTCCAAAAATCGCTACCAAATTTGGCTTAGTGCACCTTGGGAACACTTCGGTCCGACATGTGTCAAAATGTTTTTGGTGCTACACGAGTGAAGAAAGGTCTCCCTTAGCATTTAATCAGCCAACTAGAGTCGATGGAGCTGACGGTTTGGTCCCACGAAAAATGGTTTGAAAGATGCACCATTGAGCAACTTTCAATTGAGCAACAATGTCACTTTTTGCACCAACCAAGATCTAGTCACCAAATGGAATCAGAGTGGAATCTCTCAGAACTGAGCCATGTGCTTGTAGGCCCTCCCAAGATGGTCCTTGTGTACTTCATGGATCTTTGATATATCTCACGAGGTCTGAGATATGGATCTCCAAAAATTGCTACAAAATTTGGCTTAGTGCACCTTGGGAACACTTCAGTCCGACAAGCGCCAAAATTTTCTTGGTGCTACGCGAGAAAAGAAATGTGTCTTTTAGTGTTTACCTAGCCAATTGGAGCCGATGGAGCTGACAGTTTCATCCTATGATGAATGGTTTGAAAGATGCACCATTGAGCAACTTTCAACTGAGCAACAATGTCACTTTTTCACCAACCAAGATCTGGTCACCAAATGGAATTAGAGTGGAATCTCCTAGAACCAAGCCACATACTTGTAGGCCTTCCCAAGATGGTCCTTGTGCACTTCACAAATCTTTGATATCTCTCATGAGGTCCGAGATATGGATCTCCAAAAATTGCTTCCAAATTTGGCTTAGTGCACCTTGGGAACACTTCAGTCTGACATGCACCAGAAGATTCTTGGTGCTAAATGAGTGAAGAAAGGTCTCCCCTAGCTTTTACCTAGCCAAGTGGAGTTGACAATTTGGTCCCATGACAAACAGTTTGAAAGATGCACCATTGAGCAACTTTCAACTAAGCAACAATGTCACTTTTTGCACCAACCGAGATCTGTCACCAAATGGAATCAGAGTGTAATCTCCCAAAACTGAGCCACATGCATGTACACCTTCCCAAGAAAATCCTTGTGCACTTCACGGATCTTTGATATCTCTCACGAGGTCCAAGATATGGATCTCCAAAAATTGCTACCAAATTTGGCTTAGTGCACCTTGGGAACACTTCGGTCTGACATGCACTGGAATGTTCTTGGTGCTACACGAGTGAAGAAAGGTCTCCCCTAGCATTTACCTGGCCAACTGGAGCTGTTGGAGCTATTGGTTTGGTCCCATGACAAACAGTTCTTGATGCTCTCGAATTCTTAGTGGTATGTGACTAGGAGAGAAGCATAGACTAGATGCTCGATTCCCCATAACTTTTGATGGGTATTGTTTCAAGAACCAAAAATGGATAAATGATATTCTTTCATGTGCTCCAAGGTATCCCAAGTGTTATATTGGTCTAGTTCAAGGTTTGATAGGTACTTCCTTCATTAAGTGCCACAATTAGCCCTTTGAAGCCAAAGTGAGGGTTTGTAAGTTAGAGGAGTTGTCCAATGTTTCAAGACTTGTCCTTTTAGGAAAAGTGCCACCCCAACTAGTACTCTTTGATCATAAAATTAATTTCCAAGACCTTTGGGATATTTTGAAGTAAAACTAGAAAATGTGTTCTATATACCGTTGAATTTTTCATGTAATTTTGTGACTTTTTGAAATTGAATGGATCTATACTTTACTACTTTGAAATCATTCAACAAAGCCTTATATTTTATTGTACAAGAATTTATAAGAAATCTTATCTAACACATTTTAAATAAAACCTTGACAATTTTTTGTCAAATATTTGCATTCTTGCATGGATTTCATCATTATACAAGTTTGATTATATCAATTTTATCAAAAGTCTGAGATATAGAATTTAAAAATCTTAGATACAGAACTATATATATCAAAATTTTAAGTGTCATTTCTGCTCCTAAAGTGCATAATTTAACACATGGTACTCGATGACATCTACATTCCAATCACTGGATTCAGAAGGTACAAGAAAAAAATAAGTTTGTAGGTCAAGCCAAAGAGATTATGAATGTATAAGTAACTAAATGAACCAAAGAACATGACTAGCCAATGCATGCTGAAGTTTACCATCATAAAAGATCTAGGCTAATCAAATGCACACCTCAATCTCCTATATCTATCATATATGTATCCAACTAAACTTACAATCCACATACAAAACCAAGTTTATTGGCCAAGTTTAAACCTTACAGTGAGTTCCACTTACCTACTGAAGTGTGCCTGAAGGGTCATCTCTCTCCTTGAGGGTATTCAATATTGCTTCATGATCAATAGTACTAATAGTCCAAATTTCCTTTGTCTTTGGTTTTCCTTGATGTTTCAACAACTTAACATTGGCTTCTATAACAAGGTGTGAATACATGAGAATGGTTTTGTGCTTCTCGTAGCCTTCAAATGAAAAAATACCATTATTTCTAATCATGTATGTGTGCAACCATGTTCCCACAAAAACATGTGATCATGTTGGATGTGTGAACATATCATCATCTGTCATCAGTTGTGCAAGTTTCTACTTTCCTCGTACACAACGTGCTAACCAGTAATCTAATCTCTCATCATTCCCCTATGGTGCAACCAATACAAAAACATGTCATTGCTGTAGAAGATTTGAAAGATGGTCCTAGTCAAGTGAACAATCTATGTTATTATTTATTACAAAGAGTGTGACAGATAAAGGAGTTAGATAATGTGGAACCCATGTATTGACCCACTTACTTACCTCACATTAATCCCAATCACACTGAAGACACCTCAGACAAAATCAAGCCAACTCTCATGCCCAAATGGTCCATGTACTAGCATCTAAGCTTCTAAATGAATGCATTTTTGAATAATCTTTCATGGTTTGACAATCCAACCTATCTCCAATCGTGCCCAACTCAACCAACCAAAATAATCTACGCACCGATGAATCAAGAGTCCCCCCTATGACTATGCTAAAGTACACCAATCAACAATAGAACAAGCATTAAGGAGTTATGCACCTAAAATCCTCAATTTCTCCTTAACTAGAGCTCTCTTTACACATGCACGTGCTCCATCATGCTCCCCTTTTCCATGACCAGCCTAAAAAAAACTCCAAATATGACGTACACTTCTCTCTACATACATTCTACATAACCAATAAAACATACGAGTATTTTTTAATTGACCTATGCAATTATCTAGCCAAATGAGATGTCTATCCATAGAAATATCATTTTCTCGCACCCACTCAAAATGGTTCTCAAAGCAATGTTGGACATACTCATGAGAGTGAGATCTATCATCGCTCATATAAAAATGGTATTCTCGGATTATCTTTGGGTCATCTTCTATACTATCAGGGGAATGTCTATATGTTATGTGCACAAAAATAGCAACTTGAATAGAATTGTAATATTGAGCTTGCAACTCATTTTTGGGCTGCAATGTATAGTTCTCTGCAAAGCCAACGACTGATATAATAGTGCCAATTAGGAAAGTTTCCTTACAAATCCTAAATTGTTGATCCAACCACTAAGACCTATGTTAGGAATAGTCCTAAGAGATAACTGAGAGGGGGGAGGGGGGGGGGGGGGAATCAGTT